>VSTD030000050.1:0-21668 GCA_008808055.3 Sporobolus alterniflorus | reverse complement strand
TCTTGAATACATCAAGGTCACCTTCAAGGGCTGCTGGAAGGGTGCCCAACAGAAGTGAATTCTTGTAGATATGCATGATCAACTCCTATGGGTCAACAAGCTTCTGTTCCCTCCAGCTATCAAGAATAAGCGGTCGAAACCACCGATGACCGATCGCTTGGCTGTGCTAACCAAGCGTGTTGCTGAACTGCACCAGGCTGGCCTCGAGGCATGCCACTGCGTCGAATAATTCTATCTTCAGTGGATTCGCCCCCTCGGTCACCGGAAGAAACTAGCGTTCAAATGTCTGTGAATGGCCTATCCCTACCGCAAACCTTTGGAAGGTTGTCTATTTGTCTGTTCTCTGTATTGTTGACAACATCCTTATTTAGATCTGACATATCTTGTTATATGATGCAGTTCTGTTGCCCGAAGAAATAAGCGGTTTTGTAGCCACCTGTTTGACAAAGGTGTGCCGACTGCACGTTCCAGTAGTGTGTCGATGCCCTTCAACAGTGATAATCCTCCTGCTTTGGTAAGGATTCTTGACTTCTTCAAATCTGTTTCAGATTCATGCTCTTATGAGTATATTCCAATCATACACCAGGATCTCTATCCTGCCCGCCCGGTTGATGCGGAAGTGTCTGATAGTACCCACGATGGGCAGGACGATCTGATGGGCAATGTCGATGGAGGATAGGGAGCACCTTCAGCTGAGCTGATTGTTCCTCATTTGATCGAGTCTAGCACGGTGACACAAGTCCGCCCTTCTACCGTCGATCAGCCTACAACCGCTGCTCCTTTGGGCAGCGGTCCTTCAAAGAAGAAACACCTTGTGCTTGCTTCCAAATGCAAACAACCCGCGCCTTTCGATCAGGTGACAACTAAATTCTTTCCGCATCGTGTACCCCGTTGCTCTCCGGGTTTAGTTGCAGTAAATCTTGTTTTCGGGCACCTATTTGAAGCTTTGCAACGGCCCACCCAGGCTGCCAAGATCGACACTTTTGCTGGAGCTGACATTCAGCTAGACAAAAGGCTTTGGGTGCCTCCGATGAGGAAAATGCTCGCGCCCAGGTATGTAACAGTCTTGACTTGTGCTTTATTGCTTGTGAATTCTTCCTAAATTCTCATGATTCATCTGTCCGTAGGAAACCATCGGTTGCCGATTCGTCAAAGAAACTTGCCCAGCATGCATCCTCTTCACATGCTACCCCGGTCGCTCCTCCTGCAGGAGTGACTGGTTCCACCACATTGTCTGCTGCTGAGGCTTGGGACTATTGCCGGTGGACAGCTGAAATCTTGGAGGGCTTAAAGAACAGGGAAGCCAATCAAGAGGGTAACCCATTTATTCCTTCACTATTTCTTTCTTTCAATCTCTTTGGCTGACTTACGACCTTCTTATTTGCAGTGTTGGCCCATAACTTGAAGGCAGCGTAACAAGCACTGTCAGATGAGAAGTCTACCCAATTAAGAGTAGAAAATTCTCTGGCTGAGGAGAGAGCTGCAAGGCAAGCTACCGAACAATCCTTTCATTAGTCCAATGATGCCAATGCCACCTTGGTGCTTGAGCTGGAGATCGCACAGACCTCTCTTGCCGCTACACGCGACAAGTTAAACAGTAAATCAAAGGCCTTGGACTTTCAGGTGATTCGTGCTGATGAGGCTGTGCTCTGGCTGAAGAATGCTGAAAGCCAGCTAGAAGCTACTGAAGAAGATTTGAAGAACCAGAGTCAACTGTTGGAGTTGGCCCGAAAGACTTCATCTAAGCGCGAAATCTCCTTCAACATGATGATTTCCTCGCCGGTGGCCCATGCTGTGGTGTTGTTCAAGAATCATCTCCCTGATCTGAACGTGGAGCTTCTGCACCAGGACTTCACTGTGAATGATGTAGAGCGTGAGACCTTAGTCTCCAACACGTTTGACGCTGCTCAAGATTTGGTATCTTCATATGATTTTACTAGTCTTTTTGTACTTCACCATTCTTCGCACTTCTGCCAAATAATCGGCCATCTTATCATCGTTGCAGCCGTACTCTTTTTATACTTATTTGGCCACGAGCTGAGAGTCTCCCCGGATGAGAAGTCACTGAATATCGAGCTCCTTGGCTAGCCGAAGCCCGGTGATCAACCCCTCATATTCTGCAATGTTGTTGATAGCAGAAAACTCAATTTGAATCACATACTTCAGCATATCACATTCGGGTGGGATGAGCACAACACCAGCTGCTGCCCCTTTCAGGGTGTACGACCCGTCGAAATACATTACCCAATGATCGGGCAGATCACCGATGCCTCATACATCAAAATCTGTCCACTCAGCAATAAAATCTGCGAACGCTTGAGACTTGATCGCCCGCCGGGGGACGAATTCAACATCAAATTGGCCAATTTCCACAACCCATTGTGTGATTCTTCCCTTGGCTTCTTTACTTTGGAGGACTTGAGCCAATGGGCGATCAGATACAATCCGAACTGTGTGCTCTAAGAAGTAATGCTTCAGCTTCCTTGTCGTCATGAGTACTGCGTAGAGCAGTTTCTGCACTTGTGGATATCTTGTTTGAGCGTCATTCAAGATCTCGCTAACAAAATACATGTGATGTTGCTTGACTTCCATTAGAGCTTCTGCCCGTTCAACGATGATGACTATGCTGACCATAGCGTCGGTATCCACCACATATAATAACAGTGTGTCATCAGGTTTGGGGGGGGGGTACCGAGGTTGGCAAGGACTTGAGATATTGCTTCAACTCAACAAATACTGCTGCCGCCTGATCATCCCACTGAAAACCGTCCGCTTTGCGTAGCAGCCTATAGAATGACATATCACGTTCTCCCAACTTAGATATAAATCGGCTGAGAGAGGTCATCATGCCTGTCAACTTCTGGATTTATTTTCTAGTCCGAAATGGTTGTAGTTTTTCGATGGCTTCCACCTTCTTTAGATTCGCGTCAATCCCTCAGGATGATACCATGTAGCCCAACAGTTTACCTGATGACACGTTAAATACACACTTTTTAGGATTGAGTATCATCTTGAACTTACGCAGATTGTCGAAAGTCTCTTTAAAGTCGTCAAGCAGATCCCCACGCTTTTCTGACTTCACCACTATATCATCAATGTAAGCTTCAATGTTTCGCTCGATCTGACCTTGCAGGACTGTGTGTACACATTTTTGATATGTAGCTCCCCCGTTCTTGAGCCCGAACGGTTCATGCCCTCTTGAGGAGTAACAACCCTACGTCTAATTTTGCTGTATTATGCTGTGGATTGCTTTTTCTGTCTTGCCTTGTGTTGCGTGCCCTAAATGCATCACGGGCTGCTACTTTTATAGTAGTAGAACCGTCTTATAGATATGACAAGTTTTTGATTCTGGTATAAGCTCAACAAACACACATCCGACTGGAACTCTATCTTCAGATTACGACCAGCCTCGTGAGTCGCCGCAGTTATTAGGCCTCCGTCTAGATGAATATTTATGGTATACATTACATGTTTTATATGAAAAAAGAAGAGATTACAAAGTGCCTTAGGCCCGACCCGCCGGAACGAACAGAGATATGCACTTATATTTAATCTTGCTCTGCTTGGCAAACAGAGTTGGAGACTTCTCGAGGAACCTGAATCCTTGTGCCCTAGAGTCCTTAAGGGAAGGTACACTACCCGAATGGCACCAATTTGACTTCGGCAAGGAAGAAACACGCGAGTCACACATGGCGTGCCATCTTATCTGGTTGAGATGTTTTATTCTCCATTATGGCATCCTTCATATATTATTTACCAAATCTGTGTAAAAAAAAATCTGGAAGAGAAGATTGTTTGGCCAAATTAACTTAGCCTCTTCATAGCAATGACGACACATAGATGCATGCATGATCGATGGTTTTGATGCCAATGGCTCAAGATTTGCAAGCATGCTTACCGGGTCGTTTCGTCCAAAATCCAGTGATGTGTGCACGCGTACGATCTTGTACGGCAGTCCAGATGTCTTGCTTGCTGCTTGTGCCAAACATCGCCGTGTTGTAGCTCTGCAGTCTTGGACACGGTAGTTAGGCGTCACAGCTGTGCTTAACATCACGAGAAGAGAAGATGGCATGACTTTTGTATTAATTATTAATCTTCGTCTGTTCATCGATCAACTACACATGGACGCCAAAGCCAAACACGTCACGCGCACCGTCGTCGTCTATAAATGCACACAATCCCTATCGCCTCCTCGATCCATTGATAAGTGCACGCCATTGCTTGATTGCTTAAGTCGATCGCGCAAGCCACGATGACGAACGGGTACTTGTTCCGTGAGTACATCGGCGCGCAGTCCACGGGCGTCAAGTTCTCGGACGTGCCCATCAACGCCAACCTCAGCTTCAACTTCATCCTCGCCTTCGCCATCGACTACACCCCCGTGAACCAGAAGCCCACGCCCACGCCGACCAACGGCGTGTTCACCCCGTTCTGGGACACGGACGCGCTCACCCCCGCCGCGGTGGCCGCCGTCAAGCGAGCCCACCCGAACGTCTCGGTCATGGCCGGGATCGGCGGCGACAGCGTGCAGGACATCGTGAAGGCCGTATTCACCCCGAGTTCCATCGACTCGTGGGTGAGCAATGCCGTCACTTCCATCGAAGGGATCATCAACACGTACGGGCTTGACGGCGTCGACGTCGACTACGAGAACTTCGCCCCCGGCGCCGACGTGGACACCTTCGTCGAGTGCGTCGGCCGCCTGCTGACCCAGCTCAAGCAGCGGATGCCGCACATTACCACCTCCATCGCGCCGTTCGAGGACGACACGGTGCAGAGGTACTACATCCCGCTGTGGAGCAAGTACTCGGGCGTCATCGACTACGTCAACTTCCAGTTCTACGCGTACGGGGACAACACCGACGTCCCGCTGTACGTGCAGTTCTACGACGAGCAGGCGGCCAACTACCCCGGCGGCAAGGTCCTCGCCAGCTTCTCGACTGGCGACACCACCGGGCTCATCTCGCCGGACCTGGGAATCAGCGCCGCCAAGGAGCTGCAGCGCCAGAACAAGCTGCCGGGGCTCTTCATCTGGTCGGCTGACAGCTCCAAGAAGAGCAGTTTCGGGTTCACGTACGAGATACAGGGGCAGGAGATCATCGCCAACCACTGATCTTTGTCTCTGATTGGATGGTCTACAGTCATCGATTGACTGCTAAATAATCATGTTGCTGCGTGCATTGTTTGTGTCCTTATCTATCTATAAGAATAAATAAAACTTGGTCAAATGAATCTCTATCTCTTCAGCACATGCCTTCGATAAGGACCTGCTACATACTAATCCACCTAAAATCTAGTTACAAAAATAAGTCTATCTGCTTCTTCAATTATAATTGTGTGTTTGCAAGTCATCATCATAGGTAGAATCTGATACATTATTTGTTAACCTAGTGGCATCAATTCATGACAGCACGTGAGTTGGAACTTCTACTTTAAACTTCTAGATTCAAGAGATGTTCCGGATTTCCAGATCATGGAAAGAAAATTCACCTAAATTTGGGGAAAAATCTAACTCCATTAGCCAACATAGTCTATGAATAAATTGCATCTTCATAAATTATTTTTGTGAAATCAACCAGAAATAAAAGCATATTCGTACCCAATGATAGAAATGTCAGCAAACGAATAAAGAGAGATGATGCACAGTAGCTAGCGTTAAAGTTGTTGAGCTAATCCTCTATAACTATATAAACCAATCTCACGGATTCTCCTGACATGCAAATGATCTACATCATCTACCAAATTACCACTACATCATCTACATTATAATCATAGATAATACATTTTTTAAAATGATTAATCTCTCTCATATGATATCCGTTTTAAATTCTGTTTTCACCATTGAGTTTTATGTGATAAGATGAATAAAACTAGATCTCACTTATATATATTTTAAAGAATTTTTAAATAAATTTAATTTACTCTATATTTGCAACAGAATAAGAGTTATGATCAACACGAGCTAATGAGCCATATTATGGGTTGCGACCACTTTTTAGACCAAAATGAAATATTTAAGTTCGTTTATTGTTCCATTCTCCTATTTCTCATATCTCTCTAAGCATTTTTAATGTTAGTACCCTGTAATCAACAAGGTAGTGCAATAATGTTATTATTTTAAGTTTGATTATCTTATATTTGAATTGGAATCAATACATAAATTCACATAAATATAAGATATTTTGAAATCCCATAGCATCGCACGGGATTATCAACCAGTACACATATGCAAGGAATGCTATGGCGCCATAGACACGACCGCAGAATCGCGTCACCGCCATTGACGCAATAAACACAAAGGTCATACAAGTGCATGATGGAGGAGGCACTCATCATGGGCGTGCCCATGGTCGTCTCCTTCAAATTCCCCACCTTTGACTAGGGGCGAGAGATGACGGCGGCGGTCAAGTGACACCGATGGGCTGCAGCATTTGGGCACAGCCAGGCATTAGTGACGATCGGGAGTTGCTTTCGACATGGGGACGGGAGTACAGAGGCGAGTGAACAAGCTGGCCAGCGCGAGCCAGTGTCAGTGGCGGCATGGGGACAACAATGAGCTTAGGCAATCGCCCTTCCACATCAAAATAGAGGGTTCAACTCGGGAGGCCATAGATCTAGGGTGCTAGATCTCCCGTTGGCGGTGGAGGAGCTCCAGTGAGACGTTGTGGGGATGGAGAGTGGAGTGGTGGTGACATGAGTAGTGCATGGGAGTGGAGAGTGTGCGAATATGAGTTTGGGTTTCGCTGGGCAGGTGCATGATGGAGTGGCCGGCAAGGCAGGACGAGCCACGAGTGGCTGCATGGTCGGTAATCGGTAATTTAAACAAAAACATCGACCCAACTGGCTGACCCAACATAATCCCAATCTCATATAATAGCATACAGTCACAAGTTTGACCTACATGTAGAGAAACTTGTACATCATGTAGCTAAATTAGTCTTCTATGGTTCTTATATTCCTGCACTAGGTTCTCTCTAGGTTAGTTCCTAGAATCACTCCCCTGCATGCTTGACTCGGTGACTCAAGCCTGTGTATAAAATAACCTCTTGTAAATGAATGAATGTGTGGTTCACTTCCTATATGGTATCAGCTTTCTTCTTCGATCCAATCTCACTACTCTCGCTGCTCCTCTGCTTCCATGGCGTCCAACCCTGCCTCCTCGGCCACTTCCTCCCATAACCCCTTCACTGACGAGTCCACACCACCTGCTATTGCCATCTTGGCCCTACAAAATATTAGCATCCACAACCATGTGCCCATCACCCTTGACTACGATGATAGCACCTTCTCCGCTTGGAGTGCCTTCTTCGACACCACCTTCCGCAAGTTCGGCCTTCTTGATCATGTTGACGGCATTGTCGATGCTCAAGCCATCTGGCACAATGCCGAATGGCTGCAAGTCGATCAGTGTATCATCTCCTGGCTCTACAACTCGATGACACCCGGTCTCATGCAAATGGTCCAGGTTCCCCAGCCCACTGCTTATCTCATCTGGCGTGAGATCCATGGCTTGTTTCTCGACAATGCTGATCAACGCACCATCTACACCCTCCAGGAGTTTCATGGCCTCTTCCAAGGGGATTTATGTGTTCATGATTATTCCAGTCATCTCAAGCAACTGGCCGATCTGCTGCGTGACGTTGGGCACCCGGTGTCCGTCCCAGCTATGGTGATCAATGCGTTGCGTGGCCTGAACTCCAAGTTTAGTCATGCCATCTCGGTGCTCACCATGCACAAGCCGCTGCCCACCTTTCTCTTCACTAGGGATTACCTCCTTCAAGAGGAGGCCCACTAGAAACACACCACCAAGATGGAGGCTGCGTCCGCTCTGGTCACGGGCACCACGTCTGCGTCGTTAGCATGACTATTGGTGCCACCCCAGGTGCCCACGCCACCTCCTTCATATTCTCCATCCAAGAACAACGGCAAGAACAACAACAAAAAGCTCAAGGCCAACGACAATAAGAAGACCCCGTGTCCTTCAACAGGCACGAATGTCGCGACGCCACCATGATCAACGTCGTTCAACCCCTGGACTGGCTTGGTTCAGGCCTGGCCGCTCCCGATCTGGCGCCCATTTGTGTCGGGTCTTCTCGGGCCATGGCTTGGCAACATGAGCCACCCGGCTCTCACAGCTATGCCGTTCCCTCCCTCCGTCGACTCCACATAGCAAGCTCCAGTCGGACTGGGTCATGGACACCGGCGCAAGCTCCTATATGGCCAACCACCCTGGTATTCTATTATCTAATTCCCCGCCCCCACTTAACACTTCTATCATCGTGGGTAATGGAGCTCCTCTGCTGGTTCATCATATGGGCAGCTCCACCATTCCCACATCCTCTTCTACTTTACATTTGCGCAATGTACTCATTTTGCCCCATCTTATAAAAAATTTGATCTCCGTTCATGCTCTTACTCGTGATAATCTTGTTTCTATCACATTTCACCCTTTTGGCTTTTTCAATCAAGGATTTCAGAACGGGGATGACTCTGCTCCGCTGTGACACCATGGGCGAGCTCTATCCGTTGTGCATCATCACCAATAAAGACTCCTCGCGCTCCGGCCATGGCTTCCTGGTGTCTCACAACTCTGAGCTTTGGCAAGCGCATCTCGGTCATCCTAGCCATGGGTAGCTTCACCGCATCTTATCCACTTTTGATTTCCACTGTTCAAGATTCGACACCCACTCATGCTCATCATGTCGCCTGGGCAAGCATGTGCGGCTGCTATTTTCTCATTCCTCCGGTGTGTCTCTTTTTCCTTTTCAGTTGCTGCATTGTGATGTGTGGACATCGCCCATAATTAGCAATTCTAGTTTCAAATTCTACGTTGTCATTTTGGATGATGTGATGTCCCACCCTTAAGCAAGGATGACCAATCCTAACCAGGATCATTATGAGGTGTCATTACAGAAGTAATGACACATAATACACCATATATAATAATTAAACATTGGAAATGCTCTGACAGTTAAACTTTATTATAATTTAAGTTTTGAATTCGATTACAGAGTTTTAAGTGAAAGATAGAATAAAAGACATTTGTGAAAGCGAGAGACTCATTGATCAAGAATGATAACTTGCCCTAGAGATGCGGACCTCAAGAATGGGTCACGATGGAAGGGAGAGAGAGCACACCTGTAAAATAACATCAATGCAAAGTCTGAGCAACTAAAGCTCAACAAAACTTACCTGTCAACGTGGCCATAAATAGCCGACTCCTAGCATGCAAGGCTTAAATAGAGAGCTCTATTACTAAGCCAAACCCATGCTAATAGTGAATCCTTACTTCCAAGATATTAGCATCTAATCTAGTATAATTAAACTTTAACATAAAGCGAAGTTAATTAAACTTTAAGCAAGGTAATCCTGAACTAAGTCAATCAAGAGGTAGCAATACAAGTTATTAAGGTAAAGCAATAAACATAACTCATTAATAAACATTAATCCATTAATTTGCTACATGAAGACTGCCACGAGACAAGCAGTTACTTATATTCGAGAGTCACGACGATTCAAATCGATGTACATATTGTAGGGGAAAACCCGACCAACACGCCACACGCTTTTCACGCTCGGTCCGTGTATGACGATCGACCATACATATCTTATGTGGTCCGTGTATAGCAACCTTTCACGTAGTCATCAACAGAGCTGAGCAGGGCCACTACTCCCAAGAAAAAGGGTTTTCGACACAATCCACAGCACACTGGCTAACCAATCCGCGGGTCCGTACTCAGTTTCTCTCCCGAGCCAACCAATGAAGCAGTGGGGGCAAAGCCAATCTTTTATTGACGATCGGCTACTAGGCTTACTGGGCCCATATCACCGGCATGCGATCGGTACGTTCAATACTTGCTCGCGGAGGCCAATCCATTGGTCCTTAACTGACGCAGGCAGGGGCTACAACTTTTGAGGTGTCGGCTTGCCACATACTACTCTCCGACCTTTCTAACTGACGATCTCTACTTTCCACCTAAGGGCCCTATGGCCGCCACGCGGTCTGCCAACCACTCAGCCATCTACCGTGGCCTACAACTACGACTAGTCATACCTAATGACCTATCTAGAGCTATAGGATCAATAAGGATAGATCGGAAGGTGACATTATGCAACTAAGGCATCAATCCAACTCCTATGACCTAATGCACATCCAAGAATCATAAATAAGATAAGATTTAAATAAAATTCAAGGATTGTGGCTAGATGCACCGGAGCTTGCCTTGATTACAACAATGTTAGCATCCTCACAACTTGATGCTTGCGGTCCTCCAAACACCCATTGGACTTGCTCCACTTGAATTTCTGTCATTGGCTCCACGTGATCTATTGTATACGCAAAAGATGGGCAGCATCAAAATGTGCAATACATGAGGTGCAAAGTGCAATATGATGCATGACCAGTAGTATTTTTCCTATGTAAATTCATAAAAGCTATTTATTAATTGATCTCTAAGCTTTTTAATTTCTTAACCAACATCAAGTTCTTGGAAAATTTATAACATGCATGATATGAATCTAAAATAGTTGCATGATTTTATACATGTCATATACAGCATAAAAGAGTACTACACCAAAGTTGAGTATTTTTCTAAGCATAATCTATTTATTACCATTCATTTATTGCTGGCCTAGCAATTAATTCATAATAATAATTCTATGTAGGAAACAATTATGAGCAATTTTGTACAAGCTACTGAGTATGATGTCCATATGTATGCAAAATTTGAATACTTAGATATTTATATCCTTTTGTAATTAATTACCTCAAGATTTCAGTTGTAACAATTTTACAGAAAGCAATAATATTAAAAAATGAGATTTGTCAATCCTAATACCAAGATCTACTTCTAATGATTCTGTAGAAATTTGTTTCATATTTTTTCGGGTTGTATTGTATTTTCTACAATTTTTGAACTTCATACGATTTTCTAGAAATATAAATGAAAATTGAAAAATTAAAAACCCGGGCGTATAGTGCTGGGCCGTTTTCGGGCTGAGGCCCAGCATGGCCGGCTCGGCGCTAAAGCCAATACAGCCTACAGAGCCCATGGAGCGGCGCCTGGCCGGGCACGCAGGGGTGATGACCGTGTGCCGCCGTCGCGTGATGACGCGGCTCGTGCAGCTCACTGGCGGCGTCTCGTGTGACAAGTTCCTATCACCCACGACTGGGGCACTTCATGAAGATGGCCGGGCAAGGTGGTGCAGTGGGGTGCTGACCGTAGAGGACCGGCGATGGTGTGGCGTCCGAGTCTGGTCGGTGTGGTGGCGTCCCTCGTTGACGGTGGCGCTCGGTGGCCGCTGACGGTGGCGAGGGGACCTACAACACCGGGGGATCAAAGGAGAAGTGAGGGCCATGAAGAATTGGTGGGAAATGCGTCCGGGATGGTTCTCACCAGTTAAGCGGAGGTTGCGGTGGCGGCGGCGGCTTTGGTTCTCGACAGAGCATCGGCGGTGGCTTCAATCCCAATGGCACCAGTGTGGCTCTAGCGGCCGGCTTTGGATAAGAAGTCAAGGGGGGCGAGGCGGTGCTCACGACACGAAAAGGGAAGATGGGGAGGCGGGGGAAAAGAGCGGGCGGCGACGATGCTCGACACTTTTAAAGCATCGTGGCAGGGAAGCAGAGGAGGGGGAGGGGTCCGGTCCAGGGCGGTGCCACACGGCGAGGAGGTGGGGGAGGGCCCCGGCTGGTCACCGTGGCGACAAGCGGTCGACACCGGCTTGAGAGCATTGGGTGCGAGCGACGTGCGGGCAGCCATCCAAAACAGGGGACGCCAGGGTGGCTGCCAGGTGGGGTCTCAGCAACGGGGCGGCGGCGGTTGAATTTATTTTGAATTCAAATTCAAACCGATTTCAAATCAAATTCAAACCATTTCAAACTTTGGCTGACCCAAAATCGGACATTCCTGAGCTCAAAAAATTTGAATTAAAATATGGTTGTGAATGTATTGAAGTAAGGAACAATGTTTCTGATAGGAAATTCCTCATATTCGATAATAATTTTGAATTAAAAATTTGGGAAGTCAAGGTCTGTTTTTGACTTTAGAAAATTAATTAAAATAGCAAGAATGGATTAAAAATCAAAGAATTTGCATGGAGGTAGAAAATCTAATGTGGAACACTTTTTATGTTGTTAACTTCTTCCAAATATCCACGGGCTTTGAAGTAATCATAAGATTATAGGAAAACTGATTTGACTGAATTTGTTTTCAGATAGGCTACTTGCACACCTGATTGCAAATGCCCCAGAGCTCCACTTTGGACAAGAAGTGTTCCATGGTGATATCCCAGGATTGGACTATGATCTGGGTGATATGAACGCATTAACTCTCAAGGTCAAAGAAGATATTGAATTTCAAAGAGGGATGATCGTTAAGCTAAATCCTAGAAAATTTTCCTAAGCCTGAAAACTGAGTTGATTAGCTCTATTTGGACCCTTGAAATAAATACTTTCTGACCTCCATAATTTTTGTAGATTTGCATATTTGTAGAACAAGTCATCAGAAACAAATTTACTTTTGGGAGTAAGTGCTGATTCGATTCCAATAAATTCTCAAAATTTCCTGACTAAGTCAATTGATCCACACTAACAGAACTTGAATCTTGACTTTGAATTCTGATTTCAAACTTCCAAGACTTGATTTGCTTTTGCCTTAAGACTTATTTACAACTTAAGTGACTTGATTATGGTTTCTATAACACAGGGTGTTACAGATGATTACTCACATTTTACATGGTCATTTCCACTTCGCCACAAGTCTGATGTCTTGCTTGCCTTAATTGCCTTTCATGCATTCATTCTCACACAATTCCAGCGCCCCATCTTGTGCCTCCAAACTGACAATGGCAAAGAGTTTGATAACCATGCCTCTTTGTCGTTCTTCTCTACCCACGACATTTTCCTGTGTTTAACCTGCCCATACACTTTGCAGCAAAATGGCCGTGCCGAACGTACCCTGTGCACACTCAATGATAGCTTGCATACCATGCTTCTTCATGCTTCTGCGCCTCTTAGCTTCTGGCCCGACGCGCTAGCCACGACTACCTATCTGCTTAACCATCGGCCCTCCCGTGTTCATCAACACATTACACCCCATGAGCTTCTTCTTGGCCATGCCCCTGACTATAGCCATCTATGAGTTTTTGGATCCCTGTGCTACCCAAACACCACTACCACCACACCACACAAACTTGCTCGTCACAACATTCCATTTGTCTTCCTCGACTATCTGGCAGAGTCCAAGGGCTATCGCTGCTACGATCCTTCTACTCGTTGTGTTATAATCTCACGCCACGTCTATTTTGACAAAACTGTGTTTCCTTTCAGGTCAAGTTGCTCATCGCTGGTGCCCTCAGACCGCCCTCTGGCCCATTCATGTGACATGCAGTTTGTGCCGGCCCCTCGGCCTCAACATAGGTGGTGCCTTCTGGCCCTTCCGCCTCCACCCCCGCGAGCTCTAGCATCACTACTAGCCAACACTGTTGCGCGTGCCGAACCACCACAGACCGAGCCCACCATGCTTATGCCTCCATAGATTGTGTCACCAATCGCCGAGCCTAACACGTCACCAACCGCTCCGAGTGAACCGTTCGTTGAAACAGACACCCAACCACCAGATCCCACACCATCAGCTCCCATGCACAATGACCCGAATGTGTCACCTGAGATACCTGACGTTACCTGTCCACCATCACACCGCACTACTGCATCCACATCCGTTGCACCACATCATCCTATGATCACGCATGCTTGTGATGGCATACGACAACCCAATCCATGCTACGCTAACACAGCTGTCACTACGCTTTCACTCGTACCCTCCTCTGTCCATTCAGCGCTACACGACCCAGACTAGTGCTCGGCCATGGAAGCCGAGTTCCATGATCTTCAGGAGAATCGAATTGGACACTCATTTCGTGACTGCCCGACATCAATGTCATCTCCGACAAATGGCTATTCAAGAACAAGCTTAACCCCGACGGCACTCTCGAGCGTCACAAAGGTCTCTGGGTCATTTGTGGTTTCAAGCAACGTTGGGGGATCGACTTCAAACAGACATTCTCCCCCATCGTCAAGCCTGGCACTATTCACACCATGCTACATCTAGCGGCATCCCACAACTGGCCTATCAACCAGCTCGACATAAAGAACGCGTTCTTGCACGGTGAGCTGGCCGAACATGTCTATTGCCTCCAGCCTGTCAGCTTCATCGATGACGCCCACCCCGACCATGTTTGCCTCCTCTCCAAATCGTTGTAGGGCTCAAGCAGGTGTCAAGAGCCTGGTACTAGTGATTCTCCAGCGAGTTGCACAACATCGGGTTCACAACCTCGAGCTCCGACACATCTCTCTTTGTCTACAAGCATGACAGCGACATCACGTATCTTCTTCTCTACGTCGATGACATTGTACTCACAGCATCTTCATCGACTCTCCTTTAGTGCATTACAAGCCATCTCAACGGAACCTTTGCCATGAAGGACCTCAGGCCATTGCACTACTTCCTTGGCATCCATGTGCATCAGTTGGCATCCGGGTTCTTCCTTCATCAGGTGAAGTTTGTGGAGGATATTCTTGATCGTGCCGGTATGCTCAACTTCAAATCGTCACCAACACCCATGGACACCAGTCCTAAGTCTTCGGCCACCACTGGCGAGTTGGTTCACGACGCTTCGTTCTACCGCAACATCACCGACGTCATGTAGTACCTCACTCTGACCTGACCGGACATCACATACGCCGTTCACCAAGTTTGCCTTCATATGAATGCCTCGCCTGATTCACATTGGGCACTCATCAAGCGGATTCTATGATACATCCGTGGCACCACCGGCCATGGTGTGCATCTGCTCGGTTCGGCTGACGTTTAGATTCGGGAGTACTCTGACGCTGACTGGGCGGGTTGCCCGGATACAAGGCGCTCTACATCAGGCTATTGCGTCTTCATCAGTGACTCACTCATGGCTTTGTCTTCCAAGTGGCAGACGACCATTTCATGCTCCAGTGCGGAGGCAGAATACCACGCCGTCGCAAATGGCATTGCCAAATGCTGCTGGCTTCAACAACTGTTGCAAGAGCTACACGTCGTCGTCAACAAGGCTAGCATCATGTACTGTGACAACATTTCTGCAGTTTACCTATCGCAGAATCCAGTTCATCACAGGAGGACAAAGCACGTGGAGATAGACATTCATTTTGTCTGGGAAAAGGTTGCGTTGGGAGAGCTACGGGTGGTTCATGTGCCCACCAATCTGCAATTCATGGACATCATGACAAAGGGGTTACCAACATCAGTCTTTGAAGAATTTTGAGCCAGCTTGGGCATTCTACAAGATTCTCTCTAGGTTAGTTCCTAGAATCACTCCCCTGCATGCTTGACTCGGTGACTCAAGCCCGTGTATAAATTAACCTCTTGTAAATGAATGAATGTGTGGTTCACTTCCTATAATACATGCAACATATAATTATGGGTCACAAGTTCAACATATAATAATGGGTCATAAGTTCAGGAGCTACTGATGACTTGATCAGGCAACATATAATCATAGGTCACAAGTTCAACATAATAGCAGCACCATTGTCATTGCTGCTGCTGCCACCACCAACAGCAGCAATTGGATCTCCTTCAGATGGGGGTACTGTTGTTGATGATGAGGCTGAAACACCACTAGCAACTTATTTGCCTTTACTCTTCGACCCTAACAACAACAAGGGCATTGAGCCCCACTCAGTTCAACTCCTAGTAGACACTGCATGACTCAGTTCAAGGATATGAAACTAGAGCATTGAGCACACTGCACACATACCTTGGGATGTGAGTGTCTGGACATGTTGGTGCCAATAGACGGCGCACCATCGTCTTCCCCAAAAAGCAGTCGGGCGGTCCGGTCCAGTGTCGAGTTTAACGAACGGTCGAGACCGGACAACACCATCTTCTCTGCAAAAAAATGTTCAGAGGTGAGAAAAATGTTCAGAGAATCATTGTAGGAAATGTTCAGAGAATACAAGTCATACAGTGCAAAAAAATGTTCAGAGAAACAGATGTCTGGGCAACACAACCAGCTATCCTAGCTTGTATTCTCTTTATCTTGAAAGAGTCGGCACATGCACATTACATGATTCTCTTATTGCAGTAGTAGTACAAGAAATAAACTGGAAAGCAACACTTGGCAGGGAATCAGTAGAAATTGGAAATGATTAGGGGCAGCACCTAGGACTAGCAGCACGCAAGTAGAAGCAAGAATAAATTAAGCACTTGTCGTTGCACTTGCCAGGTCCTCTGTAGTCTATACGCAGGCAGCACACAAGTATGATCAATCTGAAAAAGGAAAAGACTAATGTAGCCAGGCAGGCACCACCGCACTACCGCACGTCCGGACCATGCTGAGAGAAACAACTAGCCTAATCCAGGCACCACTGCAGTACCGCACCATATCATACTCAATCTCAATCGCGCGAATGGGCCACTACAGCCTACAAGCCTACAACTCAGATCAAGGACGAGATAGATGAGGATTTGAGGAAGGGTACAATCCTACACACCTGGACCTGGACGACAGGGGCGTGCTCGGCGTCCACGCCCGGTGGGAGCTTGACCAGGGACTTGTCGGTGTCGCCGCTCACGTGGAGGCGGCCGCATGGCCGATGGAACTCGTGAATTGTGATTAGAGTTGGACTGAACAGTGGTGAGGAGTATTTATAGGTCAGGCGGTGGCTCCTGCCTGCCCCGCCGCCTCGCTGCCCCACCTCGCCACCAACCCATCGCCGGCCCCCATCAGCCCAAAGCTTCTATATGAGGAGGACTCACCGGAGCTTGTCACCACCATCGGCCTTTTGACAACACTGAAACCCTAACCTTGATTATGGGGCACCGCATCCATCACCAGTGCTAATTTGCCGTGCGCCACCGCCTGTACATCCCCGACTCCGCCACCGTTGTCGGCCCCGCTGCCACCCCCCTCGAACTCGCCCCCGTCATGACCTCCTCCGACTTGAACATCTTGGCTCGGGCACGATGTGGAGAGGAGGAAGAAGGGCATTGGTGGGCCGGGTCGGCGCACCGGGGGTCATGTGATCGCGCCCCTGCACGATGGGTCGCCGAATAGACTTTCCATTTCAATTTGATGGGCTACTGGGCTCAAATACAGCCAACCTGTAAACAGGATCAAAAACAGAAATTACCGGGCCAAAACGGAATCCCAGCAAAACGGTCGGAAAATGGTAAAACCATTTCCGATCCCGTTTCCCGTTTTCATCTGTTTCTGTTTTTATCCTGCAGATTCGAAAGCAGTCGGGTATAATCCAGAAACAGGAGTCGGACGGGACGGGATTTTCCCGTCCTATTTTCAGGCCTATAGCAGAGGCATTAGTCGTATTAGTAACTTCATTATTCCCAGGTGGACGGAGCAGGACTTCAGAATGGTAACGAGCACCAGCAAATGAATGCAAGGAAGCGAACGGGAAATACATTCTCATTAAAGATGACATTGTGAGAAATGTAAATGCGATGTTTAGCAATGTCTAAACATTTGAAACCCTTGTGCATGTTGTTGTATCCAAGAAACACGCAACATGTGGAACGAAGCTCAAGTTTGTGAGAATTGTATGGTCAGAGATTGGGCCAGCCCACACAACCAAATACCCAAAAGCTGGAATAATCAGGTTGGGCATGAAGAAGTGTATGAAGTGGTGTCATAGGATATAGAATTTTTGTGGGTGTATGGTTTATCAGATACGTGGATGCAAGGAAGGTCTCATCCCAGTATTTGAGGGGCATTGAGGCATGAGCGAGAAGTGCTAGGCCCATCTCGATAATGTGATGGTGTTTGCATTCAACAGGACCATTTTGCTGATGAGTGTGGGGGCAGGAGACCTGGTGGGAGATGCCAAGCTTGCGGAAGTGGGAGTTGAGGTGTTCATACTCTCCACCCTAGTCTGACTGAACATAGATGATCTTCTTATTAAAGAGGCGTTCAACAAGGTTCTGAAATTCAATGGAATATTTGAAGACATCATACTTATGACGCAGCAAATAAATCTAGGTAAATTTACCGTAATCATCAATAAATGAGACATAGTATTTCTTACGACCAAAAGATTCAAGAGCAGGCCTGCACACATCAGAAAGAATGAGCTCTAAAGGAGCAGATGCACGATTAGAGGAAACATGATATGGTAATTGGTGAGCCTTAGCACATGCACAGACATCATAGACAGAATGCATGGAACCATCAAACGTTGCCTAAGACAAATTACTCTTGCTAATGACATGACGAACTATGTCCTGAAAAGGATGACTCAAACGACTATGCCATCGATCGACAAATATTTTGATGGCACTGACCACGAGCTTGCGAAATCTTGATGTGGATGGTGGGAGGGGGTACATGCCACCTTTACATGGTCTGTGCAACAACACCTTCTTCATTTTTTGATCCTTAATCAAGAAGAAATACATGTGAAACTCAATAAAAGTGTCGTTCAAGAGTAAAGCGATGAATGGAGATCAGAATTTTATGAGTAGAAGGGAACAATGGAGGTACCAATACGAGTAATGTCCATTCCTGACCCGTTCGCTGCATGAATTTGATCTGTGCCAGTGTAGGTCTCATGCATCGTGAGCTTGGAGTTGTTGCTAGAGAAGCTGCCACGAGATGATGGACCACGACCGCGTCTGCGGCCATGACCGCAGTCACCGCCACTAGAGTCGCACCCACCAGAGTATCCGTGACCACGAGAGGCCATCATAGCTGATGGAGGACTACCAGGGATGTCATGCGCCTGGAGGGAGGTGTGCTGCTCAAAGCTTAAAAGCTGAGCGTAGAGTTCTCTTGGCAAGATTGGATCGGTCCGGGCGATGACTGTAGTGAAGACTGTATTATAATCTTCACCGAGGCCGACAAGAAGATAAGTGACGAGTTCATCATCGTGAAGAGGAGCCCCTGTTGCAGCGAGCTCATCGGCATATTGTCACATCTTTGTGTAGTAGTCGGAGACGGACAACTGGAGTTTCTTTGTCATCGTGAGTGCAATCCGCATATTCACTGAGCCGGCACAAGACTGCAATGAGTAGAGATCGGTGAGCGTGCACCAGGCTTGAGCCCATGACAGCTTGATCACGCGCAACACATGACGAGTAGGCTGGATTGTGCTACTTGACGGGCTTGCCATCGATGATGACCGAAACTTCCTTCTCCGATGGCAGATCTGTGCCGGTGAGTAGATCCTCGAGTTGCCTGGCGCGGATGGCCGGGAGGACCTACGCACTCTACAAGGGATAGTTAAGCTTGGTCAGCTTCTCGCTGACAGGAATGACAAGGATGGAGGGGATATGGTGGATATATTGAGGATGACGAGGCTACTTTCGAGCTCATGGTGGAAAACGATCGCCAAGTTCTGGATGCTGTAGAGGAGGCCGGCTCTATACCATGTGCGAATGAGTTTGGGTTTGGCTGCCTACCGAGGGCAGCTGTGATCGTGTCATTATATATGGACGGAGTCCAAGGAGATTACAATAACCCAAAGTCTTGATTACAACAAACTCTAGGAGATAAAACGTATGCGCTAAGGACTTGGGTCTCAGGTAACACGTTCTGTTATACCAGAATCACATTCTTGTTACATGCGAAGATGAATTCTGTTGGGGTATTCTATCAGAGAGCGCAGGGGAAAGTAACTAGCGGAAAGGGAGAGAAAAAGGAAATTTGGTGGGACCCAGACCAGTTGACATTCCAGAGGTGAAGAGAGGGGACCTAGGAAGGGACCCACACCCGTTGTCGGTCATTATTTCAGGACTGAAGAAACTTCGGGGGTTGAGAAACTTCTACACTGATCAGTGGTGTCATTAGCCTATAAGGCTGGTTCCAAGGCCATACCACCCGCGGACGGTCAATATCGACTAGACGCCGGTTGTTATCGCCTGCCTGGCATGAGCTGGCAGCCTGAACAGCCTCGAGCAGTACTAACCCCGACGCCGGTTGTTATCACCTGCTTGGTATGAGCTGGCAGCCCGAATAGCCTTGAGCGGTACTGACCCCAGTCGATATCAACCACGTTGGAGCCGGGGCGGTCGGTACCGACTGCAGTGCCTTCCATTGATGACTATACTAGTCGATATCTATGTGATGAGTTTTTTTACTGTGTGAGCTAAAAAATCTGAAAAATCCAAAAAATTATAAATTTCGTCCCCCTCACCCAAATAAATACCCTTATAGTTTGAGCTCATTTCACACATATTTTCTCTCATTTTTACTCTCTTCTCAATTCATTTCCTTTCATTTCTACTCTTTTCTCGACTCTTCTACGTCATGTCAAACTAGAGTCCTGACTTGCAAACTTGGTGTGACCTCCTCAACACTCCTCCAATCCCAACTTCCCAAGCTCCCGCTTCAAATGAGTTCGTAGATGCCCCT
Organism: Sporobolus alterniflorus; assembly: GCA_008808055.3. NCBI lineage: Eukaryota > Viridiplantae > Streptophyta > Magnoliopsida > Poales > Poaceae > Sporobolus > Sporobolus alterniflorus. Next base: position 1,256 of record VSTD030000050.1, on the reverse strand, counting down.
CCGCTTCATCATCAGTCTGATGTTTCACCTTCACCAACATCACACACTGTGCTTTTTTCAACCCCTCCACCTCCACCTCCACCGACGTATCCTCCACCATATGGATACTTTTTATATCTATACCATCCACCTCCGACTGTGAGTTGGATGGACGCTCATCTGGCAAATCCTTACCATCCACCTCCAATCCCAACTATGACAACATTGTTTTAACTTTATGTAATTGATCCATATGAATTAAACGAACAAAAACAAAGTGATAAAATTTTAGAATTTAATCCAACTAAAAATTAGGTGACTGTTCTGTATTCACCCTATCCATATAAAAATTAAAATTATAGTGAAATTGCTTCCCATGAAAACAAATAAGACGTGATCCATGATGGGGGCGCATTGATGAGGGCGTGGGAGCTAGTGCAGCTGAAGGTCAGAGGTGGGGCATTTTCAGGGGGGATGCTAGGACTGTACGGTCAAGGATGTACGCATAAAGCGAGCAATGGAGTAGGTTGCAGTAAAATTTCGCTAATCTTTCAACATATTAATTGACATTGTTTGGTAAAAGTTTCTTTACTGAAAATATATAAAACGGTGTGTAACCTTGGAGCTTGGAAGTACGTAGTGTCGTTACGAAATATTGTTAACGAAAAGGCAATATTTTGTCTCAAACATTTTTAGTCGTCTGCTCAAATTTTCTTTGTATTGTAAATGTATGAAATGTTGTGCTGTAAACCTACAAACTTCATTTGGAAGTCTGTAATTTCAGTTATACATCATTTTTATATGGAAATTTGTAGATCTGTGATATACTGTAATCTCCCAATAACCAAAAAACAACAACTTGCCTCCTGACATTTTGAACATTGTATGACTTTCGGGCCCATCGATGAGTATACGTTAATGGGTTTCAGCGGCACACTTAATGTACGAGCAGTCCGGGAACTGACAGTGTGTATTTTTTTTTATTTTGACCTTTCTGATTTTTGTTTTTCATAAATAGACAACCAAAGAAACAATTTTTATATCTGGAGCTAAACACAAGGCATCCTCTAGATGCATAGAATGGCACCAAGAATGGTGATGCCCTAGGGATTCAGCTAGACCGGGGGGCCGCACCACATCGACAGGAAGGGCGCCAACCTCACTGACGCCCTTGTAACACAGTAGGACGCCAAGAAAACTAGCGCCCTTGTCCCTATACTGGTTGGGTCAGCCTCCTTTCTTCGTCCTCTTCTTTCTTTCCTTTCTCTCTCCCAACC
>VSTD030000049.1:0-21777 GCA_008808055.3 Sporobolus alterniflorus | reverse complement strand
GCTTAGCCTATATAAGGACTATAGTAGTCTCTTAAGGTGGCAAGCTAACATGTATTCTTATATTGCAACTATGAAATTGCATCAACGAACGTATGTTGTGGTTTTTGGAGAGTGTTTCATCTTAATTTCTTGTTGATGAACTTATTTTGTTGTTTGTGGCTTTAGTAGAACTATTAGGATTGCAAATGTTTTATTTTGTTGTTTATGATAATTTTGGTGTTTGTGCCTAGCTTGTATGACATTGAAGTGGGTACAAAACTACTAGTCCGCTAGGGGCATGGGTGGGCATGAAAGTGCTAGACCACTTAAGGGTATGTGTGAAGGTTGCTTACTGTTGTGATCCATCTTCTACAGGTACACTAACATACGATAAAACGCTAGAAACGTGTGTTCAGAGTGATTTTGCCACCTATAACGTACGATTCGCAATAGCAGGTCATTTCTTTGTTTTAGTGAGGATGGTTAGGTCATATGTGCATATCATCAAACTGCCTAATTGACTAAGCAATGTGGCAACCTTAAAAATCGTAATCCTCAACATGTTCCAAAACCACTTCTGGGTTTCCAACTGTCAAAGAAGCAGTTTTTCGGCAATTTGCTAACTCCGCACGAGTGCCATCTTTGAACGGCCGTAACCATTGTGATGGTTGTCGAAATTGTGTGTATGAGTAGGCATCGAAAAGCTGGGCCTGCACAATCCATAGTCAAGCCTCGCCAAGATTCACTGGTTTTCGGCCCCAAAAGCTAGGATTTCGTTCCAATGTCCAAGCTATCCAAAACAGTTCAGCACCGTAACCTGCCTTCAAAAGTCCATACCGACCAAACCTTGTGTTGAAATAGGCCGTATGAGTAACCAGCGGAAAGCTGTGTTCGTTAATGACATTTTTCATATACAGAGTTTCTGGGGAGGTCATGACAAAATTTTGCCAAAATCCTGATTTATGCCAGAAGATCAGGTCTGTCCAGAAATTTTGGAATTCAGCAATCCGGCCAACTTCCGGCAGTCATAACTCAGAAACTGTGACCGTTTGGAGTCGTGGAAGGAACTATCGGAAAACGAAAAGAGTTACCTAACAGAATGGTATTGGGAGATCCTGGAGTTTCAGATTAGCTTAGTTATCGGAATTTTGTTCTTCCAACTGTTGTGCTGCCCAGAACAGTTTTCAGCAGTTTTACTGATGTGCAAAATTCTGTAACATCTAAACTGTTGGTCTGATGATGTTGTATAAGTAACCGATGGAAATCTGGGAGAGTTATCCAACTTTTTGGTATTCAATTCAGGTGAAGAATACCACCCAAACAGCCTGAGATTTTAATTTCCTTTCGTCCCTGCAATTAGTCCATTCTTGCAGTTTTCAGTGACCCTGACATTCTGCAAAAAGCCACAGCACCTAAACCCTAGATCGGATGAGGGCAAGTAAATACCCATTGGAAAGCTGCGGATGTCCTCTACCTTTTTGGTATTTGACTCCCAATCATATTTCAGATTGAACAGTGCCAGATTTCATATTTACTGACTGCTGCTCGCTGTCAAGACCGAATTGACATCATTATCGGATTTTTCCTGTTCAAAGGTGATGCTATCAGATTGAGCGTAGAGACTCGCTACATGGCTTCCAAAAGCGATGCACCTATTCGTAATCTTGCAACCTACCATTGAGTCCTTTTTGTGATGGCTTTTTGTTGTGATTACGCTTCCGAGCAAGGTTTTTGAACCAAATTGCGCCTTTTGGTGGATTTCTCCTCCCATTGAACCCGTATGAGAATTGTCAACTCTGCTTGATGCAATCTCATCATTGTGGAAGGTTGTTGGATCATTACACTGAAACCCTTCAAGTAGTCCTCTTGTTCGATACCTTGCCGCTTCATCACTTCGAGCAAGTCTTTCCAAGGTTGTTTGCTGGTATAGCACGTTTTTGCCAACCTTGAGCCAGGGTGATGGTACCCGTGATAGCCATGTTGCTATTGATCGCTTTCAATGGCCTCTCCTAGGTCATTACCCCCTCGAACTCTATCTCACACCTCATCCATTGGATTCGCCTTGTGCATCTCACGCTCTATTAGCCATGAAGTAGCACCTTGTTTGTGGTGCTAACTCTAGTTGATTTGATTGTGCCCAAATGCTACCATTGTAAGCTAACCATGATTTTCATGAACCCTTAGGACGTCTCCTCCTAAGCGTCACAATTCCTTGCCGAGAAAGTAAAACGATTGCTATGTTGGTAAACTTTCTCTTGACCTCCGAGTCCATGCAATCGATGCCATACTTCTTGGGTGAAGGTTATTTGAAGGTCAGTTTGTCTGGTTGATGAGCTCTTCTAAATTGCAGTCTTGCCATGAATTATGGCAGTTCGTCCAGACATTTATCAAGCCAGTATTGCAAAATAGAAAGCGTGCACCTTATGAGATTAGCAAGACTGTTCCATTCATGACTTTCTTCTAAACACGATGGTGTATTACTCAAGATACGTAACTGGAATGAAGAAAGTTGTTTGTGGAGTCTCGTTGCTACAACTAGTCTTAACCTGGTCGTAATAAGCCTACCGCGATGTCAAACCTTCTTGGACACAAGCATTACCATGTTCATCACTAGTCCATTCATTGTGAATTAAGGCGACTGGTGTGTCCATTACTACGATGAAGTGCACTCCTTAAGTCTTGGTTATTATCGATCCTTGTCCTTATGGTTTCACATGTGACTTTGTGCACCATCCTTCCTTCTTGTCGTCGAGCTATGGTGGTCGATGCTGACCTCACACTGAAGCTCATTTTCATCAGCAAAGGTCTTGCCAATAGTAGGCACGATCCCGATCCTGGAATTAAGAAAGTGATCACGCCTACCTTTGTGCCGCTGAGACCAAAGAAGTGACCCCTTGACTGTCCTTTGTTTCCTAGGACCCCTCTTCCTTCGTAATCCTATGACAAGATTTCTTTATGGGGGGAGGGTTGTAACACCCCTGGTGTTACGGTAGTAGCTACAGTATGTATATAGTACCTCTAAAGTGTTTCTATAGTAGAAACATAGTTCAAAGGGTTACAAATTCAAATTTGAACTTTTTTTGAAAATTTCCTTTTAAGTCCTATTTGCCACTTGTAAAGGAACTTCAAATTTTTGAATACAAGTGAGTCAATCTAAATTCACCATATTTAGGATCATGTCAAGAAATTTTTTTTTTGAATTTATGGAATTTTTCCTCAAAGGTTTGAACCCCTTTTTAAATTCAAACCAATTTCAAATTAGATCTGCTTCCTGAATTTTTAATTCAAATTATGTTGGGAATTTTGACTTCTTCCCAAAAGGAACTTTGTTCCATTTCAATTCATCTTCAAGTATTAAAGGTTTAGAAATTTTTGGTGTTTTTGATGTAACCTTTTCATATCTTACAAGTTGGGACCGGTGTGAATAATTGGAGAAACTTGAAATATTGAAAAGGAAGTTAATCGGGCCGGCCTCAATGAACAGTACAGCCCACCCGGGCACTGTGGCCCAAGGCCCACACCAATAGCATCCTGGCCAAAGGCCACACTGTGCATGTGCCCACAGCGCTGTACAAAGCCGACTGTGCCGCCTCTGCTCCTCGTCCCCGCCAGACTGGACCGCTGTCATCGCCCACAGTATCACCGCCCCAGTCTCGCCCCTTGTGCGCTCCGCTCATCCTTATCTGCTGCTGCAACCCTCGATTAAGGAAAATGCCCTTTCCCCTCTCTTGCATCAGCTTGCGCCGCCTCTGCCCCTGCACTACGGCGAAGCTGCCACCGTCAATGAGCCGCACCGCCAATTTGCGCTCTGCTTCAAGGCCCTCATGAACCACTACATCGATGTTGATTGTAGCTGCTCCACAAGCCATGTTGGTCACCGCTCAGAGCTACCGCAGACACCCGTCGCCACCCTCTTCTCCACCCGTGAAGTGGCCGCCAGTGCTGACCCTCTCCGGCTACCCTTCGGGCCAGTTGTTGCAGCCAAGAGGTTCACCGAGGTTCCATGCTCCTCCCCGACCACTTCACCGGCCACCTCGACTCACGGTTCGCACCGCCGCCACCGATTCCCCACTGCCCAAGTGCATGGCCGTGGTGGCCCCTCTTCCGATGAGCTCCTTAATGCCGTTCTCCCCCAAATCGTTCCCCATGCCATTGTGTCACTCTAGGCCACCTTCCTGGCCCACTTTGCCACTGCCCGTTGACGGATTTGGCCGGCCATCATCGCCCAGGCACCGTGGAGGCAAGCCCTCCCCTACTTTGGCCATGGGCATTTAGGCCAGGGCTAGCTAGGCCGTCTTGCCAAGCTGGGCTAGAAGTCGGAGTGGACTGGCCCAAAGGCACAGTGACCTTTTTCCTTTTTCCCACTGGTTTAATTTGAATAATTCAAATAGAGTCCAAACCTTTAGAAATTTGTAGTAATTCAAATAAATTCGATAAAAATATAAATTCAATTCCATTATTTGAATTCAAACATATTCTATAGAATAAAATTATAAAATAATTTTATTTAATTATTAATTCTAGTTTTATTCTTTAAACCTTAATAATTAGCTTTTAATTTATAATTAATTATCTCGAACCATAAAATTATGAATTTTGAACCCAATGTCATTCTGATCCACCCCATCATGACAAAAATGTTACCATTCCCTATCCATGATGATTTGCTAGGTTGTTGACATCTTTTCACCTTGATCATTTTAAATCTTAGGTAATTAAGGTGAAAAACTTTGGTCATGTCAAGAAATTCCTATGAACAATCCTACGAGCCATTCTAAACCTAGTCAACCCCCTCGGGGCATGTCGTTAGCATATGCTGAGTTGATTCCGTTCCGAACTCCATTTTCCCGCTAAGCACCTAAGTCATGAAACATAAGAAGGAAAGATCATTAGGTAAAGGAGTTCTTCTTTTAATCTCTAAAGCATAAGAACCATGTTGAGATTTACCCTCCTTGTCATATCTTCGTCGTTAATCCTATAAATTATGCATTGGATTCCGTTCTTGGTTTGGTTACGACGTCGAGCAAGATGAGTCAAGTCAAGAGCTTTTGGGGGTCAACATCTGTGAACCTCAAAAAACTAACTTCCTTCTCTTCTTAAGCAAAGGCAAGCACCGGTGCATACCACCCACTATAGGGTTTTTGCTTTATAACTATCCTTATTGTATAGTTCATTGTGCATTTATGTTATGGGAGTTTATTGAAACCCTAGAATGCATTACTACCCTTTGTATATCACCTTGATCATGTCATGGCAGAAATTCATTAGTAGTGCTTTGCTTAGCGGATAGAATTCCGATAGAAGTCGGGTGGTAGGTTCCACTCATGAGATTTATGGCTTTTTATACCCTAGTTCATGAATGGAAGGTTTGAGAATCTGAATAGATGGTAATTGGTTTAATATGAGACAGGGTGGGGCAACTAGGGTGAAGTGGAGAATACCGGATTCGAAGGTCGGGAGAGGTCTGTTGTCAATTCAGAGCTCCGAAGGGGGTAGCCCCCGTCTGTGTTGATTAAGGCCCACATCGGTTGGGCCATGTTGAACAAGCATTTGATTATGTACTAACGCATACATGATTTATGGGGTCTCGCAAACTTAGTAGTATCGTGTCTCACTGAGATGGAAGCTATCCTACCATATCTAATGGGTGTACATCGGGATAGTGCATAGGCCACCCACGGATGACCATCGCGATATGGCATGGAAGACGTGCACTAGGGTGAGGTCGGCCCTGGTCATCTCCTTGATCATGTCATGAACTGTGGCCACTCGTGGTGCCTTTGTGGCTCACGTGTGTCGTGTTGTCAGGTTATTACCCTTGCAAGGATATATATCAGTTCGAATCTCCGCAACACCCTCGAAAATGGGTGATGGGTTGATCGCTGTGTCCATAGGTAGTAATTATACGTTCATAATGTTATATTTATGTCATGAGATGGATGTCGACTACTTACTTGTTGAAGTGATGGTCAATATATCCAAATTGTTTGATTACAGCTGCATGTTTAGTACAGGTGCCAACCTATGATGTTAACTCCTTAAAGATGGCTAAAACTTGCTTAAAAGTGCTGAAAGTTAATTGCAGTAGGCTTAGAAAGTCTCCATCGCTTGAAGCCTTTGTATGCCTAAAAGTCTGACAGCTTGGTCACGATGGGTCAGTCTTGCTGAGCGTAGTCGCTCAAGCTTTGCTTTTTAACTGTTGTGTGTAGGTCTCTTCCTTCCCACTCTTCCGGTGATGCCATTGATGACTGTCAGTGGGAAGTCCATTCTTCTAAGTGCTGGATTCCGTACTGTGTCCCATTGCAGGTGTAGAGTTGCTGAAGAAGGTTTTCACCTCTAGGGTGAGGTGGTTACTCTTTCAACATCGAGTTAAACTTTTCCGTAAATATGTTCTATCTTTTGAAGAATTTTCTATTTCTCAATCTCGTAATCTTAAACTAAAGTGTAATAACTTAATTTTCAATGAAATCCTCATTTTGTATGCTTTGTATATGTGTTTGTTGTATTCTTGCTTCAATGAGAATCGCCTGATCTAGATCCTGGAAGAAGGACCCTCATTTCCAAGGTGGTTCTACCACACGTAGCCTCTCCACATTGCCCTCACATGGGAAAGCCTAGTAAGCAAGCAAAGAAGATCAAGGCTATGGCCACATCAGGGCCAGGGAGCCAAGACGACCATCGTGTAGCTTCTTCTGGACTTCAAGGACAATATTTCTAGCCCGAGGCCCCACCTATCATGTAACCTAACCTGAGTTATAATGGAAACATACCATAGCAAGGGGACCCCAGGACTACCTATAATAGGACATCTACCTTTTAGGCTAAAGACATGAGATCCAGACACCCTTCAGCAAGTGAACTACTCAAGCACTCTGCTCACCCTGTGTAACACTTCTTTTCTTCAGTATCAACCCACTGGATGGAGGGCTATTACCTCCAAGGAGGGGCCTGAACCAGGATAGATTCTTGTGTGTTGGTTGTTCACGAAGACCACCTTAGAACTGGTATCACGTGATCTTGTAGACCCTGTTATTTGCTGGTGCAGAAAACAGCAACAAAATACTTGTGCTCTGACTCAATTGGTTCCTCATCTAGTGTTTATATATTACTTGTTCCCTAATTTCTTATGTTTCTGTTGCGGATGCGGAAAGGAGGCCACAAGGAAATCCCCACAAAGCCGTGACAGAACCACCTCAGAAATGAGGGGTTCGTATTCCAGGATCCAGATTGGGTGATCCTCGATGAAGCAAGAATGCAGTAAACACACAAATAAAGCATTCAAAATCAGAATTTCATTGAAAGTTAAATTATTAGACTTTAGTTTAAACATTACAAGATTGAGAAGCAGAAGGTGCTTCAAAAGATAGAACATGTTTGCGGAAGCATTTTACTCGACGATGAAGGGCATTCACCTCACCCTAGAGGTGAAGACCTCCTTCAGCAACTCTAAGCCTGCGACGGGCTCCAGTACAGAATCCAGCTCTCAAAAACCTGGAGTTCCAACTGACAGCCATCAACAGCATCACCAGAAGAGGAAGAGAGAGAAACATGCCCACAACAGTTAAAAGGAAAGCTTGAGTGACTACACTCAGCAAGATGGACCCATCATGGCCAAGCGGTGAGACTTCTAGACATGCAAAGGCTTTAAGTGAATAAAGACTCATAAGCCTACAACAGTTATCTTTAAGCACTTTTAAATAGGTTTTAGCCATGTTTAAGTAGTTAACATCATAGGTTTGCAACTTATTCTAAGCATACAATTGTGATCAAACAATTTTGATATTAATCATCTCATCAACTACCAAGTAGTCGATATCCATCTCATGAATCAAGTAGAACATTATGAAAGTAGAATTACTACTGAATGCAACGGGCAAGTGTTACCCATATCCGAGGGTATCGCAGAGACCTGCATGTAGAATTACTTGAGTCAACCTGATAACATGACACCCGCAATAGTTCATGACGACAATCAAAGAGAAGAGCTGGGCTCACTTCGCTCTATTGCACGTGTTCCATGTGATACCTCTCTGGGCTATCCGTGGGTGGCCCGTACACTATCCCTGTTGCCTCACTGGGCCATCACCATAGGTGTGATGGGGTGTCATCCAACTCAGCGACCGATGAAGCTACTAAGTTTGTGGGACCCCATAAATGTGGTATGCACCAGTACATAATTGAACTTTCTCACTGGGGCCAGACGATCGGTCCTTAATCAACACAGGCGGGGGCTACCACCTCGGAGCTCCAAACATGAAAATAGACCGCTCCCCGACCTTCCCATCTGGCATTCTCCATATCCCCCTAGTTTGCCCCGCCTGGTCTCATATTAAATCAGTCTATCAACTAATCATATTCTCAAATTCCATTCATGATCCAGGGTATAAAAAGCCCTAATCTCATGAGTGGAACATGCCACTCAACTTCTATCGGAGTTCTGTCCTCTAAGCATAGCACTACTAACGGATTTCCACCACAATGGGATCAAGGTGATATACAAAAGGGTATAATGCATTTTAGGATTCCATTCAACTATTATAACATAAATGCACAAGTCAATAATAACTTAAAGACAATTGTAAACCAAAAACCCTATAGGGGGGTGGCATGCATCGGTGCTTGCCTTTACTTAAGAACAGAAGACAACTAGTTTTTCTTGTGCTTCATGATTGTTGACCCCCAAAAGCTCCAACTTGGTTCTCCTTGAATGCTGTCATAACCAAAACCTACAACAGAATGCAATGCATGATGTAAAAAATGAACGATGAAGCTATGACAAAGAGGGGTAGCTCGACACGGCATTTGGGTTTGGAGTCATGGTTAGAGGTGAAGGCTTAACTTCAACAATTCCATCTCTAGGTCAAAATCTTCACAAAGAGAAGGATCAAGCCACATAAGCAAGGCACATGATCAAGAATAAATCAAACATTGTATAGGTACTGTAAATGCTATTGTATCTGCTACAGTAATAGCAGGGGTGTTACAACCCTCGCCCCTTAAAGAAATCTCGTCCCGAGATTATGAAGAAAGAGGGGTTTGTCAAAAAACAAAGAATGGTCATTGAACCACTTCTTTGGTCTCAGCAGCACAAAGGTAGGTGTGACCACTCTCTTAATTCCAGGGTCGGGAACATGCCCACTATCAGCGAGATCTTATAGACGAAAACAAGTTTCATTGTGGAGTCAACACTGAGACCACTTATTCACTTGTGAAACCACAAGGACAAGGATCGATGGTAACCAAGACATCAAGGAGTGCACCTGGTCAGAGTATGTGACACACCAGTCATCTTAAGTCGCAACAAATGGACTAGTGATGAACATGGCAATGTTGGTGTCGAAGAAGGTTTGACATCACGGTAGGCTTATTGCGGCCCGGTCAAGACTAGTTGTAGCAACAAGACTCCAGAAACAACTTTCTTCATTCCAGTTACGTATTGTAACACCCCGATTTTCACAAGGAAATAAAACTCTAGAAAATTGTTTATTTAAATAAATAATTGTTTGTTGCATTTCATGCCGATGCATATTTTTCATTTTGTGATGAAGTGCTCCCACGTATTGTTTTGTGTGTAGACGTCGTTCATAGTTTAAATTTAAATTTAGATCAAAATGGTTTGAATTTATAAAAGATTTCAAAAATGGAAAGTTAACCCTATCCGGGTTAAGGGTAGAGGCCTAACCCGACCAAGCTGACCTAAACTGGTTAACCCAGCTAACCCAGCCCGGGTTGAGGGATAAGGCTAAAACAACCCCGAGATAAGGTTTTTTTCCTTACCCGAGCTTAACCCGTGCTAACCCGATCGTCCCGGCTAAGGAAAATGCCTTAACTCGGTTACCCGAGCTGTAATCCAACCTAACCCGGCTAACCCGATCGCTCCCGAATAAGGAAAAAGTCTTAACCTGGTTACCCGACCTGATTCTGGATAAGGTTTTTGCCTTAATCTGTGTTAACCCGTCCGGGAATTCGGTTTCCATATCGTAACAAACTCGAGGTTCATCCCCTTCCAAAAATCTTGCAAACAAAGCTGAATTAGAGTTTGGTTTATAGATAGAAGATGTAGGACTCTGTCTCCTCTACGAGTAGGACCAAGAAGCCCTATAAATAGCGGCCCATATTCATCAAATTTTGTCCGGCAAGCCCCAAACCCTAGAGCACAAAGATAGCCGCCGCACAAGCTCGATTCATCAACCTCCGAAGCAATTGACCCAAGGAGGAGCTTGAGGAGAGCAAGGCAAAACTGTACAGCTGCTCCTCAAAGCTGGAGCACCGCCAGAGGACGTCCTCACCATCGCCAAGCACCAATCGAACTGCGCCACCTTTGTCTGCTCTCTCTCGACCATTTCCTTCACCGTGAGTTTGCAAAACGAGTTCCTCTCGTCGTGTAGATCACGTAGGAAGAAACCTCATCACAAATGGTGCACCGTAGCTCAAGCTTGGGTCCTCTCAAGCCAGCGGCCATGGCGGCCACGACGCTCTGCTTCGACCGAATCGAGCCAAGGAAGGAGATGTGCAACGGGCCGTCCATTCATAGATCGACGGCTGAAATTAGAAACCGAGGATACCTCTCTGTGTTTTAAATCATGGCTGAAGATCTGAGAACCGACAGCTCTGATTTAATGAGAGTCCGTGGACTCGTGGACTGGCCGCCGTTGACTCGGTCTACAGACCGTGGACCTATTCCACTGATATTACAATAGAAAAATAATTCATTGATTCTGAAAATTCGTCGGCCCTGGTAATTTTGCAAAAAACCCTGAACTTTTTTGAAATTATGTTTTAGTCTCTGAAATTTTACATATAGGTCCATGTATAAATTTTTATATTTACAATTAGGTCCTTTTCTTAATTAATTTGGTTTATTTTATTTCCTATTTAACCTATTAACTGAAAACCTTTATAACTTCTTAACCGTAACTTTGATTTGGGTGATTCTTGCGCTCACATGTTCGTAGCGATGAGTAGGATCTTTTGGTACTGTTGGATTATAATTTAGGTACTATTTGGTATACTGTTTATTTATCTGTTTGCAATTGCTTGTTTTCGGTCGCTATCGTTAGGCGCCAATGACTTTGGAAATCTTCAAGAACTTGACTTCCAAGTCTTTGAGGGAGAGCAAGGCAAGTGACCCTTGACCATTTTGTTCCAATATGCTTTCTCTCTCTAGTATACACTAGTCGCATGCATTAATCGGTTACCTAAGCCTTCATGCTTTAGGATTGGGTTTTTATGGTTAGTAGTATTGTTTAGCCATGCAATCTTGAGAGTGTTGGTCTTTCTCTCTCTAGTACAAGTCTTTCCATCTCTATGATGTTGGGTTTGACTTGTGTTGAGTGTTTAGAGTGTTGGTCTTTCATATGTCGTGATGTGAGGTGACCGAGGTGAGATTCGATGTTGTGGCTTGAGCAAGGTTTGGAATGGTGGAGATGGTTGGAATCCTTCAGGTGATGTGGTTTGTCATGCTCGAATCTGCTAAGGACCGAGTCTTAGGAGTAGACACCCCAGGACAACAGGTGCCACCACGTATCCGGTATGGAATGATTTGCTTACTAATTAGGGATGCTGTGGGAAGTGTGCCTTGCTCGGATGAGTGAGAATTTGGCGTAGTTACTCGCCCAGGCTCACACGGTGCAAGAGGGGCTATGGTACCAGGACTACCCCAGGAAACCTTAGCAATGCTATGGTACTGCGTACTACCTTGACAATGTTTGGCATATGGCCCATAGTAGACCTTTGTAACGGCATGTAGTGATCTCTGGGCCATGCACGAAAGGAAGTGTAAGAATGGCAAGAAGGAGGTTTCTCCAGTTGCTTAGCTATCAATGAAATCACTACTCGTGGGTAAAAGGCGCTTACCTTTGCAAAGTGTACAACTGTCATGACAGCCGTGCTTACGGTTACAAGCAGTCTGGGATCCTCTTTTAGCTAGATGGTATGGTCTGGATGGGGATGGGATGATTTTGATCTAGCCTGTGTGGAGCCATATGATCTATGGTACCCCTTTGTGGATCATACCTTGAGATTAATTCAACATAATTGGGTAGTCTTAGCCTACAACCTTAACGTAGTAATTTTGGTGCTAATAATTGGAGAGTGAAGTATATGTGCAATTTCTGCTTACCATTTTATCTCACTTTTATCCTTGTTACTACCTTGCATTATCATTTTATTCCTGCACTTGCTGAGTACCATTGATTAGTGTACTCAACCTTGCTATTTTCCCCTGCTACTCAAACCAGTTGCTCAGAAGGAGAAGATGGATTGGAATTCTTCAACGAGGAGTTCTAGGTTATGCGTTGCCCCGGTTGCCGTTCCTGTAGAGTTATGGAGTCTTTCACTATTCTGTTTCATTGAGTGTCGGCATGGTCTTTAGAGACATTACTTATGTAATAATTATACTTTATTTGTGACATTTGGTTCTCTGTGAACACTTTTGGGCCGTATGTGTGGAACCATTGATCCTGGGTCATGCATACAATGAGTACTTGGTTTTGGCATAAAACTGGGTATGACACATATCTAGAGTAATACGCTATCCTGTTCAGAAGAAAGTCATGAATGGAACACCTTTGCTAATCCGATAAGGTGCGCGCTTTCTATTTTACAAAATTGGCTTGAGAAACGCCTGGACAAACCGGCACAATTCAAGGCAAGATTGCAATTTAGAAGAGCTCATCAACCAGGCAAACCGACCTTAAAATAATCTTCACCCAAGGAGTACGGCTTTGATTGCATGAACTCAGAAGCCAAGAGAAAGTTTACCAACCTAGCGAACGACTTTGTTTCTCGACAATGAGTGGTGACGCTTAGGAGAAGATGTCCTAAGGGTCCATGAAAACTCAAGATGGTTTACCAAGCTAGCAATTGGGTGTAATTGAGTCAATGAGGGTTAATGCCACAAACAAGGTGCTACTTGATGGTCAACGGAATGTGAGATACGCAAGGTAAGTCCAATGGATGAGGTGCTAGATAGAGTTCAAGGAGGTAACAATCTAGAAGAGGCCAATGAAAGCATTCGATGACAACAAGGTTGTATAGGATACATTTAAGATTGCATCATATACTTACACTCTTGCTCCAGGTTATAAACGCACTTGTGAGCTGATGCTTATCAGATGATGCATATGGTATGGTGCAATGTAGAAATGTAATGATGCAATGCCATCAAATTTTAGTGGATTGAGCAAGAATGCATGATACCAGAAACAACATAGGGATGACTTGATCAAATGGTAAATCACCCAAGTTTGAGTGAGAAGCTCTCAACAATTGAAGGAAAAAGAAATCTGCCATAAAGGCATTTTGGTTCAAAATTTTGCTTGGAAACGTAATCACAACAAAAAGCCATCACAAAGAGGATTCGATGGTGGGTTGCAAGATTACGAGTAGGTGCATCGCTTTTGGATGCCCCGTAGCGAATCGCTATGCTCAATTCAGTAGCATTACCTCCAAACATGAAAAATCCAATAACGATGTCAATTCGGACTTGACTGCAAGCAGCAGTAAGTAAATTGAAATCTGGTGCTGTTTGAACTGAAATCTGACTGAGAGTTGAATACCAAAAAGGTAGAGGACATCCTCAGCTTTCTGACGGGTGTTTACTTTCCCTCATCCGATCGACGGTTTAGGTGCTATGGCTATTTGCAGGATGATGGGTTGCTGGAAGCTGTGTATCTGGACAGATTGCAGCGTCAGGAGAAAAATAAATCTGGGGCTGTTTGGCTGGGATTCTTGCCTGGAGTTGAATACCAAAAAGCTGAAAACTGTTATGGGCAGCACAACAGTTGGAAGAACACAATTCCGACAACTAGGCTAATCTGAAACACCTAGATGTCTGAATACCATTCCGTTAGGTAACTCTCCACTTTCTGATGGTTTGTTCCATGACTCCAAATGGTCAGCAATTTCCGAGTTACGACTGCTGGAAGTTGGCTGGATTACTGAATTCCAAAATTTCTGGACAGACCAGACCCTCCGGCATAAATCAGGATTTTGGCAAAATTTCGTCATGACCTCACGAGAAACTTTGTATACAAAAAACGCCGTTAACGAACACAGCTTCCCGCCGGTTACTCATATGGCCTATTTTGACACACGGTTTGGTCGCTACGGACTTTTGAAGTCAGGTTAAGGTGCTGAATGGTTTTTGACAGATTGGATATTGAAATGAAATCCTAGCTCTAGGAGCACAGATTGGGTGAAACTTGGTGAGCCTTCATTACAGATTTTGCAGCTAGCTTGATCAGCTTTTTGATGCGTACTCATACACACAATTTCAATAACTACAGCGATGGTTACAGCCGTTCAAAGACAGCGCTCATGCAGAGTTATCGGACAGCCAGAAAACTGCCTCTTCAATGGTTTGGAACTTGGAAACGGTTTCAGAACATGGTGAAGAATATGATTTTTAAGGTTGCCATATTGCTTAGTAGATAAGGCGGCTTGATGATATGCACACACGACCTAACCGTCCTCACCAAAACAAAAGAAACGACCCGCTATTGCAAATCGCACGTGTTCAGTGGCAAAATCGCTCTCAAGACACGTATCTATCACTCTAACGAAGTTAGTGTACCTCAGACGAAGGATCACAATAGTTAGCAATCTTCACACATGCCCTTAGGGGGTCCAACACTTCTGTGCCCACTCATGTCTCTAGCGGACCAGTACTTTCGTACCCACTGCAAGTCCTACAAGCTACTCACAAACAACCAAAATCCTCACAAATAATAAAATAAGACATTCACAGTCCTAATAGTTCTATTAAAGCCACAAACAACATAATAAGATCATCAACAAGAAAATAAGACCAATACTCTCAAAAACCACAACATACCTTTATTGACGCAATTCCGTAGTTGCAATATAAGAACACATGTTAGCTTGCCACCTTAAGAGACTACTATAGTCCTTATATGGGCTAAGCGTCCTCACCGTACACGTAATTGAGATTTTTAGATGCTTAGAGTGTGTGTTTAGCCCTGATCTAGCTCTGATACCAACTGTGACAGAGCCACCTTAGAAATGAGGGGTTCGTCTTCTAGCATCTAGATCGGGTGATCCTTGACAAAATGAGAATGCAGCAAACACACAAATCAAGAATTCGAAATCAGAATTTCATTGAAAGTTAAATTATTACACTTTAGTTTAAATATTACAAGTTTTAGAAGCAGGAGGTGCTTCAAAAGATAGATCATATTTGCAGAAGTGTTTTACTCAATGATCAAGGGCATTCACCTCACCCTAGAGGTGAAGACCTCCTTCGGCAACTCTAAGCCTACGATGGTCTCCAGTACAGAATTCAGTTCTTAGAAACCTAGAGTTCCCACTGACAGCCATCAACGGTATCGCTGAAAGAGGAAGAGAGAGAGAAACCTGCACACAATAGTTAAAAGCAAAGCTTAAGCATCTACGCTCAGCAAGAATGACCCATCATGACCAAGCGGTCAGACTTCTAGACATGCAAAGGCTTCAAGCGAATAAATACTCATAAGCCTACAACAGTTATCTTTAAGCACTTTTAAATAAGTTTTACCCATGTTTAAGTAGTTAACATCATATGTTTACATCCTATTCTAAGCATACAATTGTGATCAAACAATTTTGATATTAATCATCTCGTCGACTAAGTAGTTGATATCAATCTCATGAATCAAGTATACCATTATGAATGTAGAATTACTACTAAATGACTGCAATAGCAAGTGTTACCCATAACCGAGGGTATCACAAAGACTAGAGTCAATTTTAAAACCTGCAAGGGTATAAATCTGACAACACGACACTCGCGGGCTAGGAGGGCACCACGAGCGACAACAGTTCACGACGACTATCAAATAGTCGAGCCGGGCCCACCTCACCCAAGTACACATCTTCCACGTGATACCTCTCTTGGCTATCCATGGGTGGCCCGTACACTATCCCTATTGCCTCATCGGGCCATCACTGCAGGTGTGGTGGGGTGTTATCCAGCTCCGAACATGAAAACAGACCGCTCCCAGACCTTCCCATCCGGTATTCTCCACATCCCCCTAGTTTGCTCCGCCTGGTCTCATATTAAACTAGTCTACCAACTAATCATATTCTCAAATTCCTTTCACGAACCAGGGTATAAAAGCCCTAATCTCATGAGTGGAACCTGCCACTCGACTTCTACCGGAGTTCTATCCGCTAAGCATAGCACTACTAATGGATTTCCACCACGATGGGATCAAGGTGATATACAAAAGGGTATAATGCATTCTAGGATTCCATTCAACTCCTATAACATAAATGCACAAGTCAGTAATAACTTAAAGACAGTTGTAAAGCGAAAACCCTATTGGGGGTGCTATGCACCTGTGCTTGCCTTTGCTTAAGAATAGAAGATAGTTAATTTTTCTAGCGCTTCACGATTGTTGACCCCGAAAAGCTCCAACTTGGTTCTTCTTGAACAGTGTCACAACCAAAACCTACAACGCAATACAATGCATGATGTAAAAAATGAACGATGAAGCTATGACAAGGAGAGGTATCTTGACACATTTAGGTTTGGGGTCAGGGTTAGAGGTGAAGGCTTAACTTAGACAATTCAAACTCTAGGTAAAAATCTTCACAAAGAGAAGGATCAAGCCACATAATCAAGGCAAATGATCAAGAATAAATCAAGAAACTAACTTGCCATGATGGTGAGTGAGAGATGTGAAGGTGTTCTCTAGGTATAGAAAGACTCTTGGATTGGTTCATGGAAATTCCTTGACACGAGCGGCACTGCTAGGCTCGGAGAGACGATGGTAGCGCCTGCAGCGGCAGCTCATGGCTGGCGGTGTAGCATCACGACGCGCAGAGTAGCCACGACAGTGGGGAACAGAGAGCACGGCGAACTCGGCGCGACACTGTGCGGAAGCTGAGTAGGGCGCGACGGTGAGAATGGGAAGTGGGGTTGGCCTTCTCTTCGCTCCTTCACAAAGGATAATGAGGGCAGCATGCACGTGGGGCGGCAATACCAGGGGCAGCGTCGGACAGAGCCTAGCGTGGTGGTGAGCAGGAGTTCAGTGGGGACTTGGTGTGGTCGGCTGCTCAGCCTGGTGCGGCACGCGCTACAACAGTTTTGGTCACGTGGGCCTCGTCCAGTTTAGGCGATGGTCCAGTACTACCCCATGGGCCGCACTGTGCATTGAGGCCTGCCTGGTTTAATATCCTAATAAATTTCCAAATATTCAAATGATTCAAACTTGCACAATATGAAAGTGGTAGTTCCTGTACTCCAAAAATTTCCAAACATGGCATGGTAGAAGGTAAATTAAAAAAACACAATTCCATTTTGGCCCAACTCCCAATTCTCTCTGGATTTTGAAATATAAAATTCAGAAGCAAATCCAATTTAAATGTTGTTTGAGTTTTAACGGGATACAAACCTTTTGGGAAAAATCCATAAATTCACAAACATTCTTTCTTGACATGATATTAAATACTGTGAATTTATATGACCTCACTTGTATTAAAAAATTTGAAGTTCCTTTACAAGTGGAAAATAGATGCTATTGTATTTGCTATAGTATCGGGGTGTTATAGAAGCTCCACCTCGCGCATTAAACCTTCGTCGATATCATAATCACCAACACCATCATCGTTTGTTTTGTAGGAAGGGATAGCGTCACTCAAAGCTGACACGCATCAGACCTTCATCAACACCATGACTATCCACACCTTCGTCGTCTGTTTTGCAGGAAGGGGTAGCCTCGCTAAAAGGAGACACGCATCGGACCTTCATCAACACCATGACTATCCACACCTTCGTTGTCTGTTTTGTAGGAATGGGCAACCATTGCTCAAAGGCGAAGCTCAGGCTCTGCTGGTGGTAGGACCAACGTTCATTGGAGTGGAGCCCATGGAGTGATTCGAAGGCTGCTGTAGGTTATAGGTCACTAGAGGTCCCTAGGAAGAGAGCAACCCAGCAGGGGACATGTGTCGGCTCACGATTGGCAGGGCACAAAAATAATTGTAAATACCAAAAGATTGTAATGCCCCCATGACTGTAGAGTGTTTAGGGGTGGTAGGTGAACAAGGGCATTACAGGCATTGTAACCACTACCTTTCTAGCCAGCCTATAAATAGACCCCAAGTGCTCATTGATAGGACACCTGAGGGCAATTATTGCCTCCATTTACTATCGTTATCCTCTCTCGTACCCTCATTCACAACCTTCATCTTACTCCCCCATGTTCGAGACCACGTGGCTTCAGCTATTTGGTCCCAACATTTGGCGCCGACTGTGTTTTAAGCCCGAGAACAACCTTGATAATGCCACTGTGGTGAACCAGTCGGCATCTTCATCCAGATGAAGGCCCACCCGAAGCCTCCTGCCAAAACCAGCCACCCCTCTACCACCCACCCACTCAAATCCTCCCCACCATCAATGAGGGCTCAGAACATTTAGACTTTGGTGATATTCCCGAGGTCTAGCTACACCAACGAACAAACAACATATCCACCAATGCCCCATATGCTAGTCAGAATGGCGGAGGCACCAGCTCAACCCAAACCAATGGAGGTAACCCGCACTAGTCACCCTTGCGGGCACCATCGCAAACACAAGTCATTCAAGGCAGCACCGAGCCTGACCGAGTCCAAGTGCAAGATTGAGATGAAGAAGATTACGAAGATGAAGTCGTAGAAGAGGAGGAGGAACTGATCAGAGTCCAGCAGGAAATTGAGCGGCTCCATCAAGAACAAGAATCCAGCATGAGGAGGCAACCAACAGCTCAGTGTGTCGAAGCTCAATGGCAACACATTAACAGGGAGCGAGCAATGTTCGTAGAGCTACAGTACAACATCGACATCCTTGACCCAATAGGAGCAGAGGCAAGAGCCTCCGCTCGATCAATTGCAGCATCAATCCAACACCAATCCACCACCCTCGCCACACAACCAAATCCCTTAGCACCAGCCACCACCACCTCCACCACAATACCACATTCCCAACCATCACCCACCATGACCTCCGCTACAAAATCAATTCTTCCAACCACCACCACCCCCATCATATTTCGACACCACAGATCCCAAAAGTCTGTTGGTCAATTACCTACAACTCGCATCATGGCCTTCCCACTACTGAGCCACACCTCCGCCTAAATACAACGACAACATGGACCCGTGAAAATTCCTCATGTGCTATGAAGCCGCCATAGCCTCAACTAGGGGAGACGAAGCCACCCTCGCAAAATCCCTCATCATCTCTCTAGAGGACGGTGCGGCAAATTGGTACTCCAGGCTCCCACCAAAATGCATCTACTCCTAGCAGCAGTTAAAGGAGATGTTCATGCTCAACTTCAAGGGGTTCCAAGTGGAGCAAAGCACGGAAGAAGATTTCTTGTCCTGCGCTCAGTGAGAGAAAGAAACACACCCCAATTTCCACCGAAGGTTCCTGCAACTCAAGGATCAAGCCCCGGAAGTGTCCGACGATCAAGTCATCGCGCAAGACATCAAAGCAATATGGACGGGGCCTCTACATAGCTACCTAGTTAGGGAGCAGCCCAAAACAGTGTCAAAGCTCTATGAATAGTTCACAAAGTACAGTAAGTCAGAGGTCCAACATTTCTGCAAGCTTGAGCAGCAAAGGAAAACCTCAAAGCCAAATGAAGCCCCATGGCCCCTAGGTCAGTGCACAACATCGATTCAGATGGCTACGGGCCATCAGAGAATTGGGAAAAGAAATTTGGGCCACCTCCGCAAGAATGAAACTCAAGAACCCCTGATCAAAGGTTTACTCAGTACCACCAAAGAGGTAGCGCACCAAATCGTGGCCGTAGCTACGGCCGAGGCCCACACACATTCAGACCTCCGTATTTCATGTTCTCTGATAGTGAACCCAACCATCGCACAAAAGATTGCCCTATATTCCTCAAGTCCAAGAGAAAAATGGACCAGGAGTCCAACCAACCTTCATAACAAACGACACCCAGAGAAGTCAACCACACCATGCAATGGGCTAGCTCCCCACCACCAGCAATATTCTATGTTTTACCCCTCACACTTCCCATCACAAGCCTACCAAAACAGCCATGCCCAAGCTCTGGCCTATTACCAATCATACCACTATGCCACAACCAACCACACACAACCTTCGCCAACTCCACAAAAAACATATCCTCTGGTAGTGCCACAAATCACATACCCAATGCCAAGCAACACTAATCCTCAAGTTAAGGCAGAAGCCAACCCTCCACCCCCACCTCTGCCAAAAATCTAAGAACCCCCATAGCAGCCAGAAGTCTTCCCCACCCACGGCACAATCCTCACAATTATTGGAGGTTCCAACACTAATTTTGACACCAAAAGACAGCACAGAGACAACTACAGAGAGGTAAACCATGTAGCTATCTAAGGCCCCACATCACACAGACCAAGTGGTCCCACATGCCCATAACCTTCTCTACCCAATATGTGAATTTAACTTTGTTCCCTCATACTGACGCCATGGTGCTCACTATCCACATCAATCGATGGGACGTCACCAAAATCCTTGTTGATAACGGTAGCCAAGCGGAATTTCTTTTCTTATCGGCCTTCGAAAAAATGGGCTATGACAAGAAGCAACTCAAAGAACCGATGAATCTCCTCTATGGCTTCAGAGGCAAAAGAATAGAACCCGTCGGAATCATAATGTTGCCCATTTCATTCGGCGCCCCATGAAACCCCCACACAGAGTACATAACGTTCGATGTGTTGACATGTTGTACCCATACAATGCCATTTTCAGACGAGCACTATTGAACACATTCAGAGTCACCCTGCATTCTGGGTACCTCTGCATCATGGTCCCTACCACCTTTGACATAATAACGGTATTCGATAGTCAAAAAGAAGCTAGAAGTATCGAGCGTGATTTCGCCCCGGGCCACAAAAATGTGCATTTCATAAGGGAAGACACACGGTAGCAAGAGCAAGTACAATCCCCGTCCAAGCAGGAGGCGTCAGCAGAGTTCAGAAAAGCAATCAAGGCCGAAGGTGATTTCAAGAGAGTACCACTAGATCCCATGACACCAGACAAAGTCGTTAGCATTGGCACTGACATGAGTCCACGAGAGCAGACGGAGCTCATGCAATTCCTCGACAAGAACAGTGATGTCTTTGCCTGGTCCACCTTTGATCTTGTTGGGGTGAGTAAAGAAGTAATTGAACACAAGCTGCAAGTCAACTTGTGTGCTAAGCCCAAAAAGCAGAAGTTGCACAAAATGTTTGAAGAGAAGGTCAAAGAAGGAAAGGCCGAGGTGCAATGACTGTTCAACGCAGGGTTCATCAGGGAAGTAAGTTACCTCCAGTGGCTAGCGAACGTTGTGATGGTCAGAAAGAGGAATGGGAAATGGCGGATGTGCACGGATTTCACTGACTTGAACAAATGTTGCCCCAAAGATGACTTCCCCCTTGCCAGAATTGCCAAAATCATGGATTTCGCAGCCAGCTACGAAATAATGGCGTTGGTGGACTGTTGATCAAGTTACCACCAAATATGGCTCCGCTGAGAGGACGAAGAAAATATAAGCTTCATAACACCCTTTGGAACATACTGCTACCTAAGAATGCCGGAGGGGTTGCGCAACATAGGCCCCACATTTTGTAGAATGATGAAGGCAGCTTTAAAAGACCAAGTCAGCAGAAACGTGCTCTCCTACATTGATGACATAGTCGTGGTGAGCAAGCAAAAAGCATCGTACATTTCCGATCTGATAGAAACTTTCGCCAACATGTGCGAATCCAAGCTCAAACTCAATCCTGAGAAGTGTGTTTTCAGGGTAACAAGAGGCAAGGTACTCG
>VSTD030000048.1:0-21862 GCA_008808055.3 Sporobolus alterniflorus | reverse complement strand
AAGCAGTTACAGAAGCTACTAGGTTTACGGGACCCCATAAATCCCGCATGCGTCAGTACATAATCAAACTTGTACACCAAGTTGTATTCTCACCCAATGCTAATTTCCTTGTACCACTGTTGGGATCAAATAGCCGAGGGCTACTCGATCCTGAACACGGAAAAAATCCTAAATGCACTGGATTCCCCTCCTAGGGGAATCCCCAGGGAGCCTATTTATAGGGGGAGTTAGGGGGTCCTGTAATAATGTATGAATGGCCGCCCTAACTACCCCATTTATACTGAGTACATGATCACAGGGGCATTACAATCATTTCACTCTTTCAACTACTTTTTCCTGAGCCTTTTACTTGGCGATGCGTCTCTTCCTCGATTGGTGCCTTTGTCTAACAATGTGATTCAGCACTTCGGCTCCTGATTGCCATCCAAGGCTGACGGCAGTGCTTGCCATCGGCCTTCACTGGCATGGCCATTTGTGACCTCCGCTCCCATCGTCCTGTCAAAAATTGTGAAACAAGGATTGGACCCTGAGTTAGTAAATGCGAAGCTCCTCATGGTTAGTGATAACGGCGAAGGTTGCATCAGCGTCGGTCTTTGGACCTGTGTCTATGTGATAACGGTGAAGGTTACTGTGCGCAGTGATGCTGGGAGCCTGTAGTGTGATGCCTCCAGGTTGCATCCCCAAAAGTAGCCCCTCGCAGATGAGGTTCAAAGAATCAACCCTAATGAGCCGATCCTGCGACTCATTTTACAAAGCCCCCCAAAAGCGTCACCCTCGTGCATTGGGATTTGATTGTGACTTAGGATTTTGAATGGTCGGCCCGAGTATTGAAGTTGTGAACTTGAACTGATGGTGCATGTTTGGAGTGGCCCGTTGGGCCTTAAGGCCCATTTGCAGGGGCGGTTAATTACAATGTCTTGGTTTGCGCGTGCAATTTCTACCGCGGCTATAAAAGTCGTGGATGGGTCTGGGCATTGCCCACCTAATATTTCATTGTTGCGATTAACCAGCCATGGTGCACTCGCTCTCATGCTCTTGCTTTGCTGTTGCATCTTGCCTTGGATGATTTTAGTTGTTTTCCAAAGCTCATGGCACACAACAGCCCACTCAGCGAGTTTGCTGCAGCCAGCGCTGTGGAGGTCGAAGATCCAAATGTGGTTGATGATTTGGTGGAGATGGCTCGAGCGATTGCTGGTGAGTTGGCTGGGGCCTCCGACGGCGAGGATCCCACCTTGAGTGCTAGAGGGGTTGATGCTTCCGCAGGTGCCTCCAACGATGAAAACTCCCTGATGTATTATTTTGGGTTGTCCACCATCACCTGAGGCAAAATCAAGGAGATGGTCGAGAAGGGTTATTTTGCCGACAGCGAGGCCTGGGAGGCTGGAGCAGAAACGATCCTGGAGCGTGATGACGATGAAGCCATTGTGTACAAGGACTTTTTTGTCGCTGGTCTACGCATCCTCTGCATGCTATTTTGGGTGACATTTTGCTGCACTTCCAGGCGCGGTTGCACCAGCTGACGCCCAATGCGATGGCGCAACTATCGAAATATTTTTGGGCCATTGGCAGCTTCGGGTGTGCGCCCGTGAGTAACGCGTTTGTTAAACGATATGAATTGCACTACCAGCCAAAGAAGGTGGAAACTCCCGAAGGCAAGATGGTCGCTCAATATGGCTATTTGAATTTTCATGCTAAGAGGGATGGGGGGCTGAAACTCAGTCTCGCTGTCAATAATAAATTGTCAGCAGGGTGAACGAGATCCTGGTTTTATTACCGTATGCCCTACCTCCACATTTCTAAGGGTGGGAAAAGAGTGCACATTTTACATTCGCGGATGAGCGCGCTGGATTACACGGCTGAGCCAGAGGTTGAATGCTTGGACGATGATCCGAATGATGCTGCCTTCATTCGGGCGACTACCACCATCGGGGGCCGAGACGCGGTTGAAGAATTCATGGCCTGGAAGATGTTCCCTCTGGCCTTCGGCTTTGGCTTCAAAGACATGCCCGTCGGCACGACTCCTATATCAAAAGTCCGGAATCTGCTGCGCTGTTTCCCGTAGAGCCAGTATCTGCGGAGGCTATGAGTCACATTTTTTCGGAGGTGGAA
Organism: Sporobolus alterniflorus; assembly: GCA_008808055.3. Classification (NCBI taxonomy): domain Eukaryota; kingdom Viridiplantae; phylum Streptophyta; class Magnoliopsida; order Poales; family Poaceae; genus Sporobolus; species Sporobolus alterniflorus. The sequence goes on along the minus strand of VSTD030000048.1, from coordinate 19,753 downwards.
ACTGAGGCTGAGAGGTTTTTGGGGAGCTTCATCCTGAGAGAATATGATGCGGTTATGGCAGTGAAGCTTCCAAAGGGTAGCCGTCTTAATCATGTTTTGGAGTAGATGTGGGTGGCTTACGGCCCACGCTCGCTTCCTGGTAGCGAAGCCTCTCAGGCAGTGAGGGATAAATGAGAGGCCAAAGTATCAAAAAAACCGGCCGCAAAAAAGGCGAAGATCAGCACCGGCCGGGTCGCTCCGTCCAAAACGGTGCCAACTTGGTCCCAAGGCGTACTGCCTCCATCTAAGGTAGTAGCCTCATCGTCCAAGGCAGGGCCATAAAAAAAGATGAGTGTTTTGTAGCTGGTCCGCCCGAGGGCCAAGACTGGGGCGCAAGGTACGTTGGAAATAGAGTTAGCTCTTGCGAAGCCAGTTGGAGTATCTAAAATATTTTGCTTATTAGATGTCACGGCTCCATCTCATGGGCTCTATGGTGCAGGCCTCACCATGGTTCATGCTAGTGAGCGTGCTGCTCGAGTGGCAGCCTTTGACAATCTTGGTGATGATTCATCGCCTGATACTCGGTGGACCCCCTCGCCAAAAAAGCTATGGAAAACAGTGTGGCTTCTCTACCGTCGATGCCTGGTTAGTTTTTGTGTTGTAGTTTCGCTTTATTGCTGTGGACCCTGATGACTGTTTTGTAGATGTTGCCGGTGCTTTGCCTTTAAGGAATGCAGATGAAGAACTAGAATGCTGCCTGTGTCCTAACCTTCATATTTTTAGGTTGTTGTGCTCAGTTTGATAGTTTGTTTATTTCCGCATGTGCTCGCACTATCAGAGAGCCAGCGGGAAAAAAGAATAGCTGAATCAACGCGGGTGGCAAAAAGTGCAAAGCTGGAAGTGGTGGCGTGGTCCCAGGCTGAAAAGATTGCTAAGCTTGAGACGACTTGCGCTGATTTGAAGTGTGAAAAGGAACGCATAGCTGCTGGCTATCATAGGCTATCTGAGAAGCACAAGGCATTTATTGAGAAAACCGAGCAGGAAAAGATGGAGCTTGTGGAAATCCACGCTACAGAGCTTGCCAGGCTCCGCGGGGATCTGGATTTGGAGATGCGCAGCTACATGGAGTACCATTAGAATGTGCGGTGCTAGCTCCACGAACTTCATGAAACTGTTGCATCATCATTTGAGGAAGTCAAGGCATAGTGTTTGCCCTTCCCTGGCAAAGGCCGAAGATAGAGGAGATGATTGACTGGGTTGCCGGGAAGGTAAAAACCATGCCGGACACTGTCTAGCAACTCAATGATAACTTCATCGTTCTGGGGATTGAAGGCATTTTGAATATGCTGAACGGTGAAGGATGTCGAGAGTTGGGTCAGCTTCATGACTTGGCTGCTTCTCGCGACGCTGCTGTCCTACAAGATGTTCCCAAAGACATGTGGAAGCTGGCAGGGTGGATCGTGCGGAGGTGGTGGAAACTGTGTGGACTGCCTGAGGCTTTTCGCCGCCTTGAGGTGGCTTGCACCGTGATGGTAAGCGATAATAATGGCTAAGCATTGATGTTTTGCATCTAAAACTGACTAATAAGATGACTATTTCAGCCTGGTGATGGTGATGATGCGGCTATGGTGGGCACTACCCAAGTTGAAACTTTGGTTGTTGAGGATACTACTGAGGGTCGGACACCCCGTAGGAAGATGCCGAAGCAGATGAGGAGGTTGGATGAGCTGAGGTGTGAGGGAGTAGGGTTTAATGCTTTTGAGCACCTGTTTTGTAAAAGATATTTTGGCCAGTTTGAGGCACCACACATTTCATGCAATGGAACGAGTTTTTCTGTGAATATCCTTCGTGATATTAATGTTTCTTTTGTTACATCTGTTTACATCGATTGTTTGGTTTTCATTGAAGGCTGAAGCATGGCGGCCTGCGGCTGGTGAAATTGTCCCTGTCAGTGCAGAGGCGCCGCATCCCGATCGGGCCGATTTTTTGAAGAAAAGATGAGGCAGTGGGGCTTCGTGAAAACCCAGTGCTCTACGGGCTCCACGTTCGGCTAGTGTTTGAGGTCGCAGACGAGGATCCGTGGAAATCAAAACCGATAACGTTTTGCTAGATGTTGACACGGGAGCCTCCGACGAGCTCCCACTCGTTATTATGCAATCTTTTAAAGATGGCTGGTACTCTCCTTCGACTAGTATGGAAGAAAGAGTGGTAAATAATGCTAGAGCAGTTTATAGCGAGTGGAGTTGTTGTAAAGAACGAAGTTATAAATAATGATAGTGACTGAATTTTACTTGTCGTTGTACCTTGGCGCCTTCATTGTTTTCGTGACTCATTCACATTGTGTATGTTGTGGTGCCATCTTTGTTCAATTGGTGGTTGAGTAGCTGGCACTTGCGGTGGTGTCAAGAGGCATTACCCTCGTTCTTGTTCTTGAGGGCTGACGTAGGTAGAGCTTCGGTGGTATGGCGGTCATCGCGGACTTTTATTTGGCATTTCACATTTGAAATAAAGTGAAAAGCGTCGCCCTCGCTTTTCAGTGTTAGATGAGCAGAGCTAGCTTTGGTAATCTGACAGTCCTTAGTTTTCAGTTTAAGAGATTGTTTGTGCACACTTTGCTTGTTGAGAATTCACTTTCGATAAAATCAAAAAACGTCACCCTTGCCTCTTAGCATCAGACGAGCGGAGCTTGCTTTGGTAATCTGACGATCTTTAGTTTTCGGTTTAAGAGATCATTTTCGCTATGATTTGTGCTACAAAAATTGCCAGAGGAGAGACATTGCATTATGATGTGATCCATTGCAATGCAACAACCCTTTCTGGGGCACTGAGGTCATGTCGGGATTGCTACTTAAGTGGATGCAGCGATATCCTGGCTAGCGATATGGTACTAAAATTTGCGCCATTGCCGTTGAGAAAATGTCGCTATCGCCCGCATTGTTGATTCGGTTGGGCCAGCTTCGGCAAGCTGACGGTTCTTAGTTTTTGGGTTTGATAGGTCACCTTCGTGCCCCTTTGCAATTTGAACCAAAAAGCGTTACCCTCGCCTTAAAGCGTTAATTTAGCAAAGATGGCTTCGGTGGGTTGACGGTTCCTGGGTTTCAGTTTGTGACATCGCCTTCATGCGATTTGCTATTGTTTGACGTTGTTTCATGTTTGAGATGAAACCGAAAGCATCACCTTCGCCTTCAAGCATTGGTTTAGCGAAGCTGGCCTCGGTGAGCAGATGGTTCCCGATTTTTGGTTTTGTGAAGTCGCCTTTGTGTGATTTGCTATTAGCATTTTGTGTTTGCGATAAAACTGAAAAGCGTCACCCTCGCCTTCAAGCGTTAGTTTAGTAGAGCTGGCTTCAGTCAGCTAACAGTTCTTGGCTTTCGGTTTGTGAAATCGCCTTCAATTTTTATCCCTTTGTGCGTTTTGGGGTTGCCTCTTTTTTCATCACAGGTCTTTGTTATGAGCCCCTTGCATTCTGGGATTGGCTCTTTCTTCATCAGAGGTCTTTGTTATGAGCCCCTTGTTTTCTAGGGTTGCCTCTTTTTTCATCGGAGGTCTTTGTTTTGAGCCCCTTGCATTTTGGGGTTGCCTCTTTTTTCATTAGAGGTCCTTATTGTGAGCTCCTTGTGTTCTGGGGTTGCCTCTTTTTTCATCGAAGGTCTTTGTTATGAGCCCCTTGCATTCTAGGGTTGTCTCTTTTTTCATCGAAGGTTTTTGTTTTGAGCCAATGAACGAAGGTTGTAATAATGCGCCTTCGTTCGTGGCTTTGGCTTACCTGGCGTACTAGTTTTTGTCGAATACAGAGCTAGTGTTGCTAGCAATTTTGGTGATGGTGATGAATGTTTTGGGGGAACGAAGCTTATATTATTGCTTCGGGGTTATATGGGCTCCACCTCATTAAAAACTTCACACCCTCACGGGCTTCCCCTGTGAGGAAAAGTGTACACGCTCTGAGTGTAAATGCGAGAAATGAAATCTAGCAATGGGGGCTCGTTTATATGTTATGAGGCCCGCGCATTACAAGTTACTAAAATATAAAACCTACAGAGATAATCTGCATTCCATGAATGCTCCAATTTCGGTCCTTGAGGATTCGCGAGGTGATAACCCCTGGCCTTGTCTTTTCGATGATCACGTATGGCCCTTCCCATTTTGAGTCGATCTTGCTGGAGCTATCTGTGCGAGGATTCCGTAGAAGAACTAAGTTGCCCACATCAAAATCTCTTTTCTTGACCTTCGGATCGCTCCAGTTTCCTGTCTTGTCTTGGTACCTCTGCAGGTTAGTTACTGCTTTAAGCCTGTCTGATTCCAACAAGTCTTTTTCGTCAGCTTTGTTGGGGCATGGTGGTGCCTCTGCTGTTGTACATAGACTTTGGTGCTTAATTTCTTCCAGTAGTACTGGTGGATCTGCAGACCGTAGTGTTGTGACTCCATACTGCCCTTGGCATGACCTCCGCCCATTTTCCCTTCTTCTCGCCTTCGAGTATTTTCTTGATTGCCTAAAAAATCAATGCGTTAGCTCATTCAACTGCTCTATTGGATTGCGGATGATATACAGATGCAAATGAGACCTTCATCCCGACCTGATGACAGAAATCCTTGAACATGACACTATCAAAATACTTGTCATTGTCGACGGTGATTTGCTGAGGAACTCCATAATGATAGATGACGTTGTGCCAGAAAAATTTCTGGATGGTGGTGGAGGTTATATTTGTTACTGGTTTCGCTTCAACCCATTTGGTGGAGTACTCGATTGCGACAATGGCGAAGGTGTAGTTTCCCCGTGCTGGTGTATGTTTTCCCATGATATCAATGCCCCACTGCTGCAGGGGCCATGAAGGAGCTATCAACCATGAAGGTTGTGCGAGAGCCTTGCAGCGATGGGAGAATTTCTGACAAGCTTCGCATGTTGTTACTAATTTGGCTACATCATCAATCATTGCCAGCCAGTAGAATCCTTGCTGGAGGACCTTAGCTGCTAATGTGCGGGCACCGATGTGACCTCCATAAATTCCTACATGAACTTCCTGAAGTATTTCTTGGCCTTCTATTTTGCTGATGCAATGGATTAGTGGACCTTACACGGAGGTCCTGTACATCTCATTGCCAACTATTTGATAATCTTTTGCTCACTGTTGCATTCTGGTTTGCTTATTTTTGCTGTCTAGCTCGTAATAATGGCGGAGGTATGCCATTATCAGACCTCTCCAATCTTCTCCTTCGATGGTGTTTATTACCCTGGGCTCCGGCAAGACTATTTTGACCGAGGTGTCCTCAAGCACCTGAAAAAATACATCGGCCGGCATCAAAGTGTTGCGGGTTGCAGCATTCGCTAGTTCATCACCTTCAGCATTTTTATTGCGTTCAATGTATTCCACTGTGAATCTCCTGAAGTAGCTCTACATCCTTCAGACTAGAGCTAGGTATCTCTCTAATGTTGGCTCCCTTGCTATGCATTCTTTCTTGATCTATCCTGACGCCACTTTAGAATCTGTGCGAAGCATGCAAGTTTGCACGCTAATGGCTCTTAGTTTTTAGAGGCCCAATAGGATAGTTTTGTACTCTACAATGTTGTTGGTGCATATGTCTATTTCACCAGTGAACTGAAGTCTAGCTGCATAGCGTAACTATATTCTGGACGGTGAGGTCATGATTGCCGCTGCTCCTGCTCCGGTGCTGCCCCAAGCTCCGTTACAATGCACTAACTAGGGGGATTCTTGCACGATGTCTACTTGAGACTAAGGCTCCATCCAATCGGCCATGAAATCTACCAGGATCTATGACTTTGTTGTGTTGCGCCTTTCGAAGTTGATAACACATTCTGAAAGCTATGTCGCCCATTTTTCAATACGTCCGGAGCAGTCCCTGTTGCCAAAGATGTCATGCAATGGCTGGTTCATCAAGACTCTTATATTGTGAGCCTTGAAATAATGTCTAAGCTTCCCTGAACACATGACTACTGCATAGCAAATCATCTTGATCTCCGAATAATACTTCTTGGACCCGGCTAGGACCTCCGATACGAAATATACTGGGTGCTGGTGTTTGCCGCAGCTCCTGCTCCCTGTGCTACTTCCTTTTCTACGACTAGATCTCCGCTAACTACTGTGTGTGTAGCGGAGACATACAATATGAGAGGTTGTCTTGCTCTGGACTTGACAAAGTTGACAAGTGCTGAAGGTACTGCTTGAAGTCATCAAATGCCTTTTGCTGTTCTAGCCCCCACTCCACTTTTGCGGAGCCCCGTAAGACACTAAAAAAAGGTAAACTTCTCTGCGCCAGCTTCGCAACAAACCTGTTCAATGCTGCTATCAGGCATGTTAATTTCTACACCTCTTTTCTTGTCTGCGGTGGTTGCATTTGGAGAATCGCTTTTATTTTGTTGGGGCTGGCCTCGATGCCCTTAGTGGATACTAGACAACCCAGCACACCGCCTCGTGTTACCCAAAAGATGCACTTCTCCAGGTTGAGTTTGAGCTTGGCTTCACGCATATTGGCAAAAGTTTTTGTGAGGTCGGATATGTATGAAGCTCTTTTCTTGCTTGCTAGTACTATGTCATCCACATACGAGAGTACGTTCCTGCCTACTTGGTCCTTTAATGCCGCCTTCATCATTTTGCAAAATGTGGGACCTACGTTGCGCAACCCCTCCAGCATTGTCATATAGCAATACGTGCCAAATGGCATTATAAAGCTGGTCTTTTCTTCATCTTCCTTGTGGAGCCATATCTGGTGATATCCTGAAAAACAGTCCAACAGAGCCATTATGTCACAGCCGGCTACCGAGTCAACAATTTGGTCAATTCTGATGAGAGGGAAATCATCCTTGGAACAATACTTGTTGAGATCGGCAAAGTCCGTGCACACTCGCCATTTTCCATTCTTCTTGCGGGCCATCACAACGTTGGCTAACCATTGCGGGTATGTTACTTCTCTGATAAACCCTGCATCTAATAGGCATTGCACCTCAGCTTTCGCAGCTTCTATTTTCTCCTTTGACATCTTGCGGAGCTTCTACTTCTTAGGCTTCTCTACTGACTCCTATTAAATTGTTGGTGGACCAAGCAAAAACATCATTGTTCTTCTCTAGGAACTGCATGAGCTTCGCTTGTTCTTCCGGGCTCATCTCGGCTCCGATGCACATGGTTCTGTCAGGTACTCTCGGATCGAGCACCACTATGGTGAAATCACCTTTGGCTTCGATTATTTTCTTGAATTCTGCTGATATTTTTTGTTTGGGTGAAGGCTGCTCTAGTTGATCTGCATCTTCTCTCAGGAAATGCACGTTCTTGTGCCTTGAAGCAAAAATTGCGCTCAATATTTCTGGCTTCCTTTTGACTGCTGAACACAGTAATTACACCGACGGTAGCTGGGACTTTAAGGCAAAGGTATGTTGTATGCAGGGCACCTTCAAAGGTGTTCAATAAGTCCCGCCCGAAGATGGCATTGTAAGGATATAACATGTCTACAACATTGAAGGTTATGTATTCTGTGCGAGAGTTTTTTGGGGTGCCAAAGGAAACGGGTAATGTTATTACTCCGACGGGCTCGATTCTCTTGCCGCCGAAATCATAGAGGGGCTTCGTCGACTCCTTGAGTTGCTTCTTGTTATAACCCATTTTTTAAGGTGGATAGAAAGAGTATTTCTGCCTAGCTACCATTGTCAATAAGGATTTTTGACATGTCCCATAGATCGATGTGGATGGTGAACACCATCACATCTGTGTGAGGGAATGAGGTTAGGTTGATGTATTGGGCGAAGAAGGTTATGGGAATGTGGGACCACTTGGTGTAGGTAATGGGGCCTTCGACAGCTACGTGATTTACTTCTCTATAATAGTCCTGACACTGTCTCTTGGTGTGAAAGTCAGTATTGGAACCTCCTATAATTGTAAGGATTGTGCCATGGGTTGGGAAGGCTTCGTTTTGCTATTGGGGTTGTTGGGTTTGTGGCAGAGGTGGGGGTGGTGAATTGGCTTCATTTTTGATTTGGGGGTTATTATTTTGCACTGGGTAGGTAATTTGCAGAACTGCTGGGGGATATGTAATCTGTGAAGCTGGCGGAGGGTATGTTATCTGTGGAGCTGGTGGATGCTGTGGATGGTTAGTTGTGACGTAATGGTTGAATTGATAGTATGTTGGAGGTGGTGCTTGGTTGGTTTGGCAGGCTTGTGGTAAAAAAAGCAAAGGATAGGATGGAGAGTATTGCTGATGGTGAGGGTTCCATTGCATGGTGTGGTGAACTTCTCTAGCTGCAGATTGTTGTGAAGCTTTTGCGGAGTCTTGATCCATTTTCTTTTTTGACTCTAAGAAGATGAGACAATCTTTGGTGCGATGGTCTGTCTCATTACCGTGGTGCATGCAGTATGGAGGTTTGACTGTATATGGGCCTTGGCTACGACCGTGGCCCCGGTTCGTTGATCCGCCTCTTTGGATATATTGATTAAATCTCTAGTCAGAGGTCCTCTGGTTTGTTTGTTGCGAGGGTGTACCATAATTCTTCTCCCAATTCTCCGGTGGTCCACATCCATTAGAGTCGATGTTGTGCACAAGCTTAGGGTAGCTGTGCTAGCTTGCATTGTGGTGAGGTCTTGGGGCTTCGTCCAGCTTTGAAATTTTTCTCTGCTGCTCAAGCTTGCAAAATTGTTGAATCTTGGACTTGCTGAACTTAGCGAATTGTTCATAGAGCTCCAGCACTGTTTTGGGCTGCTCTCTGACTAGATGACTATGGAGAGGTTCCACGCGCAGGGCTTTGGTAGCTTGGGCAATGACTTGGTCATCTGATACTTCAGGGGCTTGACCCTTCATTTGTAAAAACCATTGGTAGAAATTGGAAAGTGTTTCTTTCTCTCTCTAAATGCATGATAAGAAATCTTCCTCTGAGTCGAGCTCCACCTGGAACCCTTGAAAGTTGAGAAGGAACTTCTCTTTCAGCTGCGGCCAAGAGTAGATGCATCCTGGTGGGAGCCTGGTATACCAGTTTGCTGCAGCATCCTCTAACAAAATGAGTAAGGATTTGGCGAGGGTGGCTTCATCTCCCCCGACTGAGGCTATGGCAGCTTCATAGGACCTGAGAAATTTGTGAGGGTCATGATGGATTCTTGTTCTTGCTTGAGCCTCTCTATTTCCTACTGGACCCTGATCAGTTCCTCCTCCCCTGCTGCAGCTTCAATTTCCTCGGCTTCCTCATCCTAGTCTTGCACTTGGATTTGATTGAACTCTGGGTCATCATGAATGACCTGCATTGGTGAAGGTGCCCTTGACAATGTTTGGTGTGGAGCGCCTCCACTGGTTTGGGTGGAACTGGCAGCTCCGCCATTCTGGCTAGAGCCTGCTGCGGTGGTGGGCATGCTGGCTGGTTGCAGTTGGACTTGTGGGATGGTGTCAAAGGTTAGGTTTTCTGCACCTTGAGCGATGGTGGCGAGGGTCTGAGTGGATGGGTGGTGGGTTTGGTTTTGATCGGAGGTTTGTGTGGAGCCTTCGTCTGGGTGGAGACGTTGGCTGGTTCGTCTTGGTGGTATCGTTAGGGTTGCCTTCAGGTTTAGACCACGGTGGGCGCCAAATGTTGGGATCAAATAGCCAAGGGCTACTTGATCCTGAACACGGGAAAAATATGAAGGTGGGTTAGCAAGAGATGGGAGGTGAAGGTGTCATCAACTCACTGAGTGGTAATAAATGCGTTGGATTCCTCCCCTGGGGGAATTCCCAGGGGGCCTATTTATAGGGGGAGTTAGGGGGTCCAGTAATAATGTCTGAATGACCCCCCTAACTACCCCATTTACACTGAGTACACGGTCACAGGGGCATTACAATCATTTCACACTGTTAGCCACTTTTTCCTGAGCCTATTACATGGTGATGTGTGTCTTCCTCGATCGGTGCCTGAGGCTAATGATGGTCTGAGGCTAATGGCGGTGCTTGCCACTGGCCTCCGCCGGCGTGTCCGCTTGTGACCTCCGCTCCCATCGTCTTGTCAAATTGTGAAACAAGGATCAGACCCTGAGTTAGTAAATACGAAGCTCCTCGTGCTTAGTGATATCGGAGGTACCATCGGCGCCGGTCTTTGGACCTGCGTCTACTTGATAACGATGAAGGTTACTATGCACAGTGATGCTGGGGGCCTTCGGTGTGATGTCTCCGGCTTGCATCCCCAACAACCACATTGGCCAGGCATTAGTTGCCTATCAAGAGAAATCAGGCAACTCCCACACAAGGCCCTTTGCAAATTCACCCCCTATGCAGGCAACAAGCTCATCTGACGCAACAATAACCTTCCAAGCATTGGAAAAGAAAAAGACAGATCCAACATTTACAAACACATCAGCTAGAGATGGCATCAGATAAGCTGTCAAAACAACAGAGCGAGCAACTTAGGACGGGTAGCCAGCGCCTTCTTTTAAGAACCATCCAAACTAAATCTGTGGATACCGTGGAATTCGCAAGAATTGAGGATAGTAATGTGATTGAACTCTGTACCTGTGAATTAAAATCGATATTAAGAACAGGACAGTGACAAAATCCACAAGAAAATGGTATCTATATACCTGGTGTGAAAGAGACACTCCAACAGAAGTCACCAAATTATCAACATCCTGGCACAACTTCTCAAATGTCTTCATGAATAATGTGATCTCGTTCAGACTCTGACTCCATGGCAGGGAACCCAAATAGATACCTTAATATAGCCAAACCCTCAAGTCTAACAACAAAACAAAGGTGACCAGTATATGTATGTTTCCTCAGACCCACGATTAGAGCTTTTCAAAGAAATGTGATATTGTTACAAATACTGAACTTTTGAAAAGTACACCCTGACAGATATGGATATTCAAGAATATAACAATTTTAGTCAATATGAATTACTTTGTTACAAAGCCTAACTATAAAAGGAGTAACAAATTTGTGAACTAACAAATAAGCTTCGCCTATAACAATTTGTCGGTGCACCAAAAACCAACATAGAGAATCAGCTAAACGCCCTGCCACAGACAATGAAAGGTAACTGCTAGATAAAAGAATGTCAACCTGATCTAGATCAGGATTCCCTACAAACATAAAACTATATATAGTACCCTGCATTCAGTAATCATGTAGGTTAGATGTTACTCAGATATTAAAAAGAAAAATGTGTGAATGATACTTCTCACCATAATGACTTAGGGCAATAGCACCTAGTGTCAAGGAATAAATTGTTTCTACCAAAAAAATCTGTTGGACGATTTGAACCAATATATTTTGCAAACTTCTTCCAGCACTTCAATAAAGACGAGAAGCAGCCCCAACTATATCCACATTTGATGAATCACAATTACTGTCACTCTCAGTCTTTTTCTTGAACATCTTTGTTGGAAGTTTGGATTTGTGAAAATATCAAAGTAACAGCACTTCTACGGGCAAATGAACAAGCCAATTCCTTGAATGCAAGGGAACAAGAAAACATTTCGTAGTTCCGCCTAGGTGCATGAGTCTGACAGGCAAAACCTGACACAAAATTACGTAGCATGAAGTATTATCATGAAGTAAAGAAATTATATATAACAGAAATGAGCCCCTGGTTGCATGAGTTTTTTTATTAATAAAACAGTAGACCAAGGAAGATTTATTAATATTTTGATTTCCATACAATACAACTGAATATAGAAAACCTATGGCAACAACATTAGGAAGCATAACAGGTGACAACGAGCTATCTATTGGAAATGGTACGAATTCATTGAAAATTGTGAATACAAGTTACCAAATATACTAAAAATCCAAGGCAAAGGTGGTGTAATTTCTAATCCATGTAAAATTAGGTAACTAGTTAATAACCCCATGCGATGCTATGAGATTTTAAAATGACTTGTATCTATCTATGTGAATTCACATGTTGATTACAATTCAAATAAAAGATAATTAAATTTAAAATAACAATATTATTTCACTCAAGTTGAATCATGAAACAATAAAATAAATTTAAGCATATTATTTCGGTCTAGAGAGTGGTCACAGCTCATAATGCGGCCTATTAGCTCGCGCGCCCGTAAATCTTGATTTGTTATAAATATAAACATATTCAAATATAGAGCAAATTAAGTTGATTTAAATTTTTTTCAAAACATATACAAATGATATCTTGTTTTGTTCATCTTGTCACGTATAACACAATGAAAAAAATATAATTTAAAATAGATATCATATGTATAAAATTAATCATTTTAAAGTTTTGTACTTTGTAGTTGTGATGTGACAGCTGTTGTGAACCACTTGCATGCCAAGAGAATTTATTTAGTGGACTTCTCTTATATAATTATAGAGGATAAATCGAGTCTCATTAGTCAGATACAAGACAAATTGCATTATAACACTGATTTACACAGTTTAGGTGCCAAAAAGGCAGAAGCTAGAATATGTGACCCTGAGACGTATAAGCTCCTCTCTGCCAGTGGCGAAGAACAAATCATCCACAAGGTATGGCTAATAGTGATAAAAAGTATTGTGAACAGTGCTAAACAGTATCGTGAACAGTGTGCCACACCGGGTCCTCGGCCACGGCTCTCTGCCACCACCAACCTCATCCCGTCAAGTCAGCCAGAAGCTAAAATAGCAGAATAACGAAGAAACCTGCGAGCTCCATTTCTTTGATAAACAACACCAGCATCAATCCATTCAAGCAACCAAGTTGGCGCATCTTTTTGATTTGAAACAGGAGAGGATGAAGGCAGAGCCCTGTGCAGATCAACGGCAAATCTAATCCAAGATGCAAGTGATGAAGCAGTTGAGTCTGCAACCAAAACTTATAGAATTTTTGCAGCTGAATGGAAGATGGCAAGGCCCAAAGGCGAACCTCCTGAGTTCAAACAGTCAGAAACAGATGTAAGCTCACAAATAATATGCAAAACAAAAGAAGTAAAGGATCCACAAGAATATAATTTAATCACAACAATTTTTGCTCATGACGGAATCATGATCTTTGTGCGAAAAGAGCGAGCTCAAAAGGACTGATATTGCCTGCACCAGAAATATTTACCTCACTCATCGATTCAGTATTTACCATAAAAGAAACATAGATGTAGATGCACAACACATACCGCAAAGAAGTATCCAAGAGCAAGTAAGCTTGCCGACCAGAATCATACCTGTATTACAAATGCAGTGAACACAGTATAGTCATGGAAATATAATAAAAACCATGTTCATGCCGACCCACTCCAGGAACAAGAATGGTGTCCTTAGGCCCTAGACATCAACCCGTCAATAAAGAAAGAAAGGAGGCTATGATCATGACTCTATCTCCTGATTACAAACGCATATGAATAGTGTGGAAAGTAATTTTGTATTCCTGTACAGAGAAGCAAATGGTTTTCATGTTCAATTTAGCAACAGGAATAAACGTCATCGGGGAAGCCGCCGCGGGCCCTGCCATCGGGCAGCGGGAAGGATCTAGGGTTTTGGATGTCTATGCTAGGGTTTGGGATGGTGGTGATGAGGGTGAAGGTGAAGCAGAGGAGGCATGTGCATGGGAGGGAGGGAGAAGGAAGGAGTAGAAACCATGATTTGGGAGTCTAGACGATAATGTGGAAGAAAGCAACGCTGTAACGGAAAGGAAATAAGGGTAGGTATTAACGATCCAGGTTTCACCATAATTAATAAGTAGTAGAGATTTCATAAGAAAGAGTGTCGTACAAGTTTTTCACATGACCCATAAGGCTTTCAACAATGGCTCCCCGATCTCACCCCGCATGCCCATTTTTGGAGAAAGTGCACTGTTCACCACTCTAGCGAGTTGAGCAACTGGAAGCGGAAAAAGGAGACCTGCCCGAGCGCACCCCATTCCCACATCTTCTCTCTCTCTCTCTCTCTCTCTCCCCATTTTGCTCCAGTTGTCGCTGGGTGACACATGGGGGCAGATACGTGGTGGTTGAGGAGGTGGCACTGAAGAGCATGGAGGGGAGAGGGAGGTCGAGCAAGTCCTCGAGGGGCTTTGCACACTCCATGAGGAGGCCAGCATCGGTGAAGACATGGGGTGCCACGTAGGATATGGTCAGGGTGGTTGCTGACATGGTCGACACCATTGTCTGGGCCTGTGGACCAAGCGGCGGTGGCGGAGGCACCAAGGGGCGCATAGGTGGTGGCGGACGGGGTGGGGAGGGAATCATACACCACCTTGAGTGCCGTGGCTGTGCCTTGATCCTAGCCGGTAAAGGCCTAAACTGATGTGATGCTCAAGATGCACCAGCCACTCAGATCCATGGTTGCCAGTGGTGTGGATACTAGTTTGGGGCTTTGGGTGAAGTGAGCAATGGTGGTTGTGGTGGGGGAGGAGTCAAACTAGAGAAGGAGCAGTGGTGTTGGGGGAGGAGTCATATTTGAGAAGGAGCAGCAGGGGAAGAAGGCTTCGGATGGGAGGCGGGGGAAGGGAAGTCGTGCGGGAGCTGCTGGGGAGCAGCAGGGGAGAAGGCTTCAGAAGGGAGGCGGGGGAGGGGAAGTCATGCGGGAGTTGCTAGAAAGGACTTGATTCTGGGGGAGGAGAGATGGTGGGGCTGACGGCATTGCTTCGCCATTTTGCATATGCATGGAGGCACTACAGGAAAAGCAGAACTTCCGTCGGCTTATTAATTTTCATCGGTTTTTCTTGAAGCTGATGAAAGAAAAGTAAATTTTGTCGGCCAGATTAAGCCCACGAAAGTTATGACTAATTTTTGTCTGGTGCTCTCCACCGACGGAAGTTGCCACATATCTCCCGAGGTGCACCACGTATGCGCATCCTTATCTTCTCTCCCTCTCTCTATTCTCTGCGTGTCCTTATCTTCTCTCCCTCTCTCTCTGTTCTCTGCGCGTCCTTCTCTCCCTTTCTCTTACCTCAGCTCTCTCTCAATCTGTTCCTGAGTCCCGAAGGCGGCAGGCTAGCGTGTCCTCGGCATCGGTCCTAGTGGCGGCTACTGGCTGTGGGCACGGTGGCAGCTGTGGGTTGTCCCTCCCCCCATCAACGACAAGTGGCGCAGATTGAGGCCGAGCGACAGTGGCGGCTATACGTGGTAGATCGATGATGGGTTGTGGGTCCTCCCTCCCCCCATCGATGATGAGCGGTGCGGCATGAGGCCTGAGCGGTGGCGGCAACTGTAAATGGGCCTCCTCCCACCCCCATCAATAATAAGCGGCAGCAGCGGCTATACGTGGGCCTCCTCCCTCCTCCATTAATGATGAGTAGCGATGGCAGATCGATGACGAGCGGTGGCTGTACATGGCGCCGGATCACCGATGACCGGCTGCGGACCACCTCCCTGCCCCCTCCGATGATGGTGGTGGTGTGGATCCAAGCCCAGGTGGCATTTTTCCTTTCTTTTTATTTCTGAAAATGGAACCTTCCATCGGCCAATCGAGGCTCATGAAAGATAAGTAAATTTTGTTGGCGCCGATGGAAGATACTTATTTTTTGTTGAATTACTTCCGTCGGCTAGAAGCCGACGGAAGTTAGCCTTTTACCGATGAAAGATAGCTTCTTTCATGGGCAAAAGCCTTACTTCCGTTGGCTTCCACCCGACGGAAGTTTCTGCTTTTCTTGTAGTGAGGCGAGCCATCGGAGACAACCTAATATCCTTGAGAGACATACACCGTTTACATCGTAGTGTGTTCACACTACAAATTTAATTATCAAAAAGTCAACCATGCGCCCCATCGCACAACACGTGACCCCATGTCAGAACAGATTACCACTGTCCAAACATAGATTGAAGGGGGGGTGCTCCGGATTTGGGCCAAAGGCAGAGAAGGAGGGTGGTGGGGGGCTCAGTGGCGAAGCGCGACAACTGAGCGGGCGGCCTGACGCGGCGGCGGGGGCGTCGGCGGCCTATGGTTATGCCAACGGTGGTGGCGGGGCCCCAAATTGGTGGGTGTGGCGGCCTGAGGTCAAGAAGTAGGGTGGCAGCAGGGAGCTCGGTGGCAGAGCGCAGCGGTGGGGGCACCACCGCGTCACCGGCCGGTGGTTGTGATGGCCGTGGCGGGGAGCTCTGGTGACACCACCGCCTATAGAAGCTTGGGTGGGGGGGGGGCCAGAGGCAGAGAAGTAGGGTGGTCGGTAGCACGGTGGGGCGGCAAGGCGGTGGGGGCACTACCTTAGCCGTGGGTGGCCAGCAGGTGGTAGGCAAGGCTGGAGGGCGCAGTGCTGCGGGTGTTCGAGCAGAGACAGAGAAGGCCGAGGGGTGGCAGTGGACGACCAGAGGTAGGTGCTGAGACATGTGGCGGCTAACGGGATGGGTCTTGTGCTCATGCTCTCACGTGACCTAACGCATGTTAGCGTGGCCCTTTAATTATATAGGAAAGTTGTGGCTGCAACAGCTTATCTTGGCCATTTGGTTAGGGGCATGAATACAGGTTAACCAATGAACACTTATTGTCTATAATCTACAAACTTCTTAATAGTTTGGTGGCCTCATCTTGTAAAATCTTCCAGGTCACAATGACATGGTGCTCCTCTGTGAGACATGGTCCCACTACAAATCACAAGATGAACATGCCACAAAGGACCTAATAGAAAGAGGAGACAATAAGTGTTACAATGTATTTTGTGTTTTGTGGGCTATCAAGGCATATTGGGCTGTGCATGTGGGGTGGTCCAAGGCCTGAACCCGACAGCCGCCCTCGATCTAGCCCGGGGCCACACTGACCTCCCCCACCTAGATCCAGCGCTGCCAAGAACCCAACCTGCCCCAACCTCCGCTGCCCTCCTCCCCGGATCAGGTCATAGGCTGTCTACCATTGGGACCCTCCTCCTCCCTTGCATGTGACCTCCTATGCCATACCGCCTCCTAGGCCCAACACCATTGGAGCCCCTATCTCACCACCTCCTCTCCTGTGCCGCCCCTCCTTTACGGCGCCACCAAGTTTAGATCCCCCACCCCAAACCCGATCCGAGCTTCACCCATGCAGATCCGCCATCTGCACACCCTAGCCCGTCACCTCATCGAGGCCCCTCCACCACTGAATGCTGGTGTAAGTGCCGTCGGCCATCACTAGCAGCCTGACTAGCTCCTCGTCCGGCCTGACTGGCCTCTCGAACCCTCGACTAGTCTGCATGATGGACTAACGACCTCATCTACCGCTTTGGACATTTCGACCACCGTCGTTGCGGCTCTCATAGTGAACAGGGTCGCCATCACCCCGTGAGTGGACACATAAGATTTCCCTCGTGTGGCAGTAGGAAAAGGCTACAGTGGCCTCATTCGAGCACTAGCTTGCCACCATCAAGCGGCACCTCGTGACTCCACTGGAGGCGCTCCACCTCCCTGACACTAACAATACATTCGAGGCCTCCATCATCGCCAACCACCACACCCAGGCCACTGGTGTTAGGGACATCCGGTCCTTGGTCCCTATCATCCTTGACCCATCCTCCAACAACTATGCCCACTAGCGTGACCTCATCTTGTTGATGTTGCAGTGTTACGCCCTTGATGACCACGTCACCTCTGATGCCATTGCCTCCACTCTTACCTACCAATGGGAGGATGGACAACGTCATCCTCTCATGGCTTCTCAACACACTTACCATCGACATGTAGTACATCATTTGTGAGTGCAGTGGCACCGCTCGACAGGCCTGGCTCACCATTGAGGAGCAATTCCTCTACATCTACGAGCCCCATGCACTCCACCTCAACACCGCATTCCGGTCCTTCATCTAGGGTGACCTCAACATGAATGACTACTGCCGCAAGATGAAGGAAATGGTTGGCGCCCTCTGCGACCCTCTCAAGCCAGTGGCAGATTGTACTCTTGCTCTGAACATTCTACGAGGTTGAACAAGTGGTACAATCACCTAAAGAACTTTCTCAAGTGGGCCAAACCCTTCCCCTCCTTCCATGATATATGCAATGACTTGATCCTTGAGGAGCTTACGATGGGGGTTGAGGCCACCTCCGGCTCTGCCACTGCCTTCACTGCCTCTGGCAGAAAACAATAGTGACCCTACCCTCCCCCACCCAGTAGTACCGACCCCTGTCCTCCCTCACCCCTTTTGATGATCCTTGTCCTCCACTACCCCCAGAGGTGGTGGTGGTAGCGGTAGTGGCGGCGGTAGCAGTGGTGTGGCGGTGGTGGAGGCGGTGGTCACTGACGACACAACAACCGTCACTCGGAGACTTCCATGTCGGGCGACAATACCACCATGAGTGGTAGTACGACTACACCTACCACTAGCTAGGGAAGGGACAACACTCCCTGGATCTTCTTCTACAACCCCTAGACTAATACCATCATCATGTGGTTGGGCGTATCCATGGGTGGAGCTACATCTAGGCCGCCACAGCAACAACACACCTTCTTCACTACACCTCACTACGGCTCTCTGATGCAGCAAACAGGGCATTCGTTCATGCCTCATTCGGGCCCCCTACCTCTTCCTCAAGCTCTGCCATAGCAGTCACCATAATTGACACTGTGGTCCGGGGAAGCCATGGACATTGATTCTTTTCATACAGGCCTCACTCACTTTCTCCTCCAGCTCAAGCTGAGGTGTCTCTCAACAAATAGATTTAAGTTTTATGATGTATTAACTTATTTTCATTGTTCCTTGAGAGATATGATATAGCTCATTTTCCAATAGTTGGTGGCATGTTTCATTCTTCTTAGAGAATAATTTCCCTAATGTCTCCCATGCAGCCTTCAAAGTCTCCTCATCTTGGATGTGCTCCAATAGGTCCTTGTCTTATTTGAGAAATAGGCCAAGATCCCTCAAGGAATTTTGATTGGCTTTCATTCACCCCGCCCCCTCTGGTGGTCACCGTGGTCATGGCCCTCACAGTGAACAAGGTTGCCATCGCCCCGTGAGTGCACACACAAGACTTCCCTCGTGTGGTAGCAGGAGAAGGCTACAATGGCCTCCTTCGAGCACTAGCTTGCCGCCATCAAGTGGCACCTCGTGACTCCATTGGAGGTGCTCCACCTCCCTGACACCGATAAAACATTCGAGGCCTCCACCATCACCAACCTCCATGCCCAGGCCACTGGTGTTGACATCCGGTCCTTGGTCCCTATCATCCTTGACCTGTCCTCTAATAACTACACCCACTAGCGTGACCTCATATCAGATGTGCTCCAATAGGTCCTCCTTGATCATCTTCAATAGGAACATAGGCTTGCCTGTCTTGATTCTCCACTTTCGTATAGAACTTTCGTTCGATGGAGGATCTGTCTCTGTGCTTACAACAAACTCTCATATATTCTGACCTTGCAAGTAGGACTCGATGCAAGTCTTCCAATAGCCATAGTTTTGGCTATTGATCTTCTTGATGCCATTGCTTGAACCAATAAGATCCACCATGGTGATTGATGCTCAGTGTTAATAAGCTTCTCTGGTTGCAAACCGATAAGTTTCATGGTCCCAGATTGTGCACAAGTAGAGTCTTACCCTAGCACCTTGATATAGCACCAAACACTATAAGCACCATGTGCTCATCAAAGCAACACCCTAATTACAGTCCCGGACTTTCTACTTTGAGACCACTTGTTGAAATAGGTACCAAAGTAGGCAGTCCTTCTTCGATATCACATGTTGAAACGGGAGATCAACCCCCTAAGACCCACTAATGAGGACCTAGTGTTGTTTTATATTGCCAAATTGGGAGACCAACACTTATACTAACAAATCATTATTATAACTTAACTATTTTACCTGACGGTGTAGACACCACTTTGAGGTGGCAACTCACACTTCTCTACCTAGCACTCTCTACCACGACCTTGGATGGATAGCATGGTAAGGGGTGGCTCCTCTTTTTATAGGCCTAGGTGAGACATGGCA
>VSTD030000047.1:0-21866 GCA_008808055.3 Sporobolus alterniflorus | reverse complement strand
ACTTAGTCAAGCAGTACATGATGACCCATATCGAGTTGTACCCACGTGAGGTGCGAGGCAAACCCACAATGAAGTTCATGCAGATGTTTTTCCATTTCCACTCAGGAATGCTCAAGGGTTGCAGATTTTCAGCTGGCCTCAAATGATCGGCCTTGACTCTTTGACGCATGTCACACTCTGACACATACTTCACAATTTCTCTATTCATTCTTGTCCACCAGAAGCTCTTCTTCAAGTCTTGATACATCTTGTTGGTTCCTGGATGGATAGAGTATCTAGAGCAATGAGCCTCATCCATGATCTTGCGGCAAAGCTCGAAGTTCTTTGGGACCACATGGCGATCCTTGAACCATAGAACCCCATCGGCATCTTGTCAGAAACACTGTGCTTCACCCAACTCCAACCTTCTTCAGAGATGCCCCATTCCAATGTCCGTCTTCTGAGCGGTGCTGACATCTTCTTTGATGGTTGGAATAAGGGCTATGTTGGTTAATCTGCCGTATGGAACCACTCAGAGACTCAGCTCCTATAGATCGTAACAGGAAGAGTGAGACTAGATGGTGAGATGATTGCATCGATGCTTGCGGCTCAGAGCGTCTGCAACTACGTTAGCCTTTCTAGGATAATAATGGACTTCCAACTTATAATCCTTGATTAGTTCTAGCCATCTTCGTTATCTCATATTCAAGTCAGGCTGAGTGAATAGGTACTTCAGACTCTTGTGATCTGTGTAGACGTGCACTAGATTACCCAATAGATAGTGCCTCCAGACTTTCAATGTATGAATGATAGCCAAGAGCTCTAGGTCATGGGTAGGGTAGTGCTCTTCATGGTGTCACAGCTATCATGAAGCATAGGCAATTGCATGACCATCTTGCATCAATATGCCTCCAATACCCGTGCCGGATGCATCGCAATACACATCAAATGGCTTCTCAATGTTGAGTTGAGCCAATACTGATGCAGTGATGAGAAGCTTCTTCAAAGTGAGAAATGTCTCTTCACATTGCGGACTCCATTTAAACTTGGCATCCTTCTCTAAGAGCTTGGTCATTGACTTGGCAATCTTGGAGAAGTTTGGGATGAATCGGTGATAATATCCCACTAATCCGAGGAAGCTACGGATTTGCGTTACTGATCTTGGAGACTTCCAATCCAATACCTCTTGAACCTTGCTTGAGTCAACCGCAATGTCCTCAGCTAAAATGGCATGCCCAACAATGGGAACTTCCTTTAGCCAGAAAGCGCACTTACTAAATTTGGCATAGAGCTGATGGTCACGAAGGAATAACCTGAAGATGTTGCTCATGCTCTTCTTTATTCTTGGAGTAGACTAAGATGTCATCAATGAAGACCACGACAAACTTGTCCAACTCCGGCATGAATACGGAGTTCATCAGGTACATGAAATGTGTAGGAGCATTGGTGAGTCCAAATGTCATAACCAAATACTCATACAACCCATACCTGGTGGAGAAGGCAATCTTAGGAACGTCTTCCGGATGGATCTTGATTTGATGATAACCCAAACAGAGATCGGCCTTGGAAAAGATCTTAGCACCGACAAGTTGATAAAAAAGAATGTCGATGCAGGGCAAAGGATATTTGTTCTTGATGATGACAACATTCAAAGGCTGGTAATCAACACATAGTCTCAAGGATTGATCCTTCTTCTTCACAAACAATGCGGAACGACCCCAAGGTGAAAAACTCAGACGGATATACCTTTTGTCCAACAGTTCCTTCAATTATAGCTTATGTTCAGCTAACTCCTTGGGTGTCATCTTGTATGACCATCTGGAGATAGGTGCAGTACCGGGTTATAGTTCAATGGTGAACTCTACATCCCGATCTGGAGGTGTGCCTGGCAAGTCTTCTAGAAAGACATCAGGAAACTCACAGGCACAAGGGTTGATGCGAGCTGAAGAGTAACACTGCCATGCTCCGGAGAATCCAAATGTACTACCCAAGCAGCAGTGTCAAGCAGCGTCCTATGCCTCTTCATCTAGCTCATCACTAATATTACATCAATCCCTTGTCCATCTAAGACGATCAAACATGTCTTGTATACTCTACCCTTTAGGTTGAGAGGAGGGTTCACAACTACTTGCTTGGTGAAAACTTTTCCTCCTGGTGTGCTAATCATATAGGGTGTACTTATAGGCTCAATCACCAATTGACACTTCTAAGTGCATGCCTTGCTGACGAAATCATGAGTAGTATCGGAGTCAAATAGAATGATGATAGGATGGACATTTAGAGAAAATGTACCCATAAGGACTTGCTCACCCTCGGGAATGTCCTCCATAGTGGTGTAGTTGACGCGGCCGGTCTTTGCAACAGCAGCCTTCTGATGATCACGTGGTGGGTGAGTAACGTGGCCCTAAGTGACATTCTTCTATGGCGCGGTGCACTCTCGAGCGAAGTAGTCTGAGCGACCACATCTGAAGCAGGTGGGGCCAGAGATGGCTCCAGTGGTTGGTGGAGCAGGTAGGCGCGGCACTAGCGGTGGTGGAGGTAGAGCCCTGGGTGTTGCCTGCTGGTGCTGACGCTGGGGTGGGTAGGGAGCCCACTGTTTCTATTGACACTGGTGTTGATGCTGCTGCTGCTAACGAGGTGGGTAGGTGGGGCCGTGATGGTACACCATCTGGTACCTTGGAGGGGCACTACCGGACGGAGCTGTCATAGCCTTCCACTTCTTTGTCTCCTTGCAGGAGCGGATCGCATCATCTGCGATGATGACTTTGCTGACGAATTCTGGAAATGACCCTCCAGTGTTAAGCGCCATGTGCTCCTATAGCTTAGTGGAGAGGCCAATCATGAAGCGGTCCTTTTTCTTGTCATCCATGTCCACTTGGTCCGACACATACTATGACAGATGGTTGAACAACTTTGAGTAGTCATGCACGGACCTTCCACCTTCCTTTAGGTCCATGAACTCTTGGCGCTTCTTTCTCATCACACCTACTGGGATGTAGTGGGCGCGGAAAGCGCTGTGGTACTCAGCCCACGACACCTGGTAGTATGTGGGGCGAGTAGCGGTGTAGTTAGCCCACCACGCGCTGGTGTCGCCACACAGCTGTTGCATAGCGAAAAGAGTCTTCTGCACCTCTATGCAGTGCAGGAGCCCAAACATGGACTCAATCACCCGAAGCCAGTGATCTACCTCGAGAGGCTCTCCTACCTCAGTGAAGAGCGGTGGGTGAGTGGCCGTGAAGTCACTGTAGGTGGTCGGAGCTGGAGCGGGGACATTCTTTGCCCCATTGCCACCACGAGCAGAGTTGGCCACAAGCTACCGCAGCAACTCGATTCGCTCATCTCGGGACTCAAGAATCGAAGCGATAGCTTGAGCCAAGGTCGGTGGCGGAGGCGGGTTCCCGAGCGCCTGAGAGTTCTCGGCCTCAGCCCGTCCATTACGAGTGTTCACCATTCTGTCATTCAAACACATTACCATTAGCTCAGAAATCAAACTCAGTAATATGACAAACTTAAGCAATGGTAAAGGTGACAACTCTGCAAAATTGGACAATACAAGTAAATTCTGTCCTGTCTGTACAGTTCACACAATTTTTCAGTTTTGATGCCCTTATGATCAGAATCCGACTTGGTATTAAACACAAAAGATGTAGAAAAGTTTCTCATCTTTCCAACGGTTATTCACACTCTCTGATACGATAAACGGGAGTTATGAATTTTTGAACCTCAGCCTAGCTGCTGTAAGTCTGTGCTGACAGACTGGAACAACCTAGGAAAAACTGTATTTTCAACCATAGAGGCATCATTATTTCAGAAAACTTGCAATAGTAAACTCATAGCTAACTTCTTACGCTTTCCATCTGTTACTCATATGTCAAAATACGATAAACGACGAAGAAGATACGAGTGTCGGAACAACAGTGCACATGCAGAAATTTCAGAAACAGCAATACTGCAATAAGTTTTCATAATGCCATAATAGTGGTCCACACGAGTACATCCATTGTACAAAAGGCCCTGGGGAACATCAACAACCACCACATACTCATGACTGAGACTAACTCTAGCTACTAATGCTACGAGCTCAGAATAGAAGACAGACCGAGACTATGAGGAACTTGTAAAATCCTTGATAGTCTCACAAGACGGACAATCTAGTTGTCCTCCACACTGGATATGTCCTCGATCTCCTCAGACTCCTCCGATTCCTGAGGGATCAGCTCTTACAGATGCTCGACTGCATGCTGCAACTCTACCATTTGAGCCTGACTCACCTCGAGCTGCTCGTCTCACTCGTGCAACTCGGTCTCGAGGTGGTGGACATAGCTCTGGGCAGCGGAAAACTCATCCTGAGCGTTCTTCAGCTGGGTGCAGGCATCATCGAGGAAGTCTGACTTGACATCGCGGCTACGGTAGGTCCTCATCAGCTCATCGTTCAGCTCCTTGACCCATGTCTCTAGACGGTGGGTCTTCTGAAGGAGCTCTTTGTTGCCCTTCTAGATGTCCTTGATGAGGCGGTTTTTGGCCTTCACCTGATCGACGTACTCCTCCAGGCAGAGGCACTGGTGAGCGCCCGTCACTGTGACCTCCTGAAGCAGTGAGCTCAAGTGCTGGGAGTAGCGTCCCGTGAGTGCCCAACCCACATGGTGGGTCGGAAGCTCGGGATCGCCAACGACGGCCACACGCTCACTCCACACCACGTTGGCCTCATTCCGAATAGGGAGCAAGGCGATGGCGGTGCCGTCAAGGACCGGCAGGTGGCACTCACAGAACTCCATGAGGGCCTGGTGGGCAGCCCTCTCTAGAGTGTCATTGAGGTTATCGCCCCTAGCTGTGGTGAACCAAGCCATCATGGTCAGGTCGGAGGGGTGAGCCGGGATGTCCATGTGGACCTTGTAGCACCCAAGCCCGAACTGATGGTACGAGCGACCACGGTACGCGGGAGTCCTCGTGTAGCCAAAGTGGTGCAATATGTCCCGGAGCAAGGTGGGAAAACCAGGGCGGTGCAACCTGTCGCAACGAAACCATCCATCGGCTCTGAGTGTGGCGTAGTGGTAGTCGTCCATCTGTTGAAACAAGGGAGAAATGAATCAACATTTCATCCATCAAACAGAGACAATGAACTAAAACTCCAAATAAACCACCACGACAAAATAGTAACCCAGATTCTGATTTAAACAGACAATGATCTCGCAAAATCCTGCTGATTGAACACGGTGCAGAATCAGGAAAAATGCTCAATGTGAAAGTAATAGAGAATTTTGAGGCCTTTCCACAAAGAATAAATACACCCTCATACGACTAACGGTTCAAGGGTTATGATCACTGCAAGTTGTGGTGTGCTGCTGGAAATCAAATCTGGACAGATCAAACTGTCTGGACAATTTTGGGCTTTAAGGCCACTTACAAAGGAAATCTGGAAGAACTCTGAATACAAAGATCCTAGAAAATTTTATAACCTTTCTAACAATGGGTATAATTTAGAATTTCAATCTTGAATGAAGAAGTTATGGCCAGTTGAAGTTGAGCAACATTACAAAATACGGTTTTCTTGTTTTGACTTAATTTCAAGTTTCTTCGTTTTTTAACTTTCATTGATCGAATGGTTTGTTCTTCAAAGTTCATCTTATTCATACACATGCATATGAAATGTCATGACATATGTCAGTCTTATATGTTCCTCACCAAAAGAAAAACTTGCCCAATATATAAGGCGTGCATAAAGTCGGTAGCAGTCGCATGCATCCCCGTAGTCAGTTCTAACGAATCTAGCTTATGCAATCGTGGTTAGCATACCTGCAGAAGAGTACAATATACACATGCATACATCACTACTTATCCCCCAAGTGGCTCCACATGTTTAACGCTACGTGGGCAGTGCTGCATACATCACAAGAACGTATTCACGTATTGCGGAAGTAGCCACAAGACATTCCTACGTCTCCACATGCCCTAGGTGCGCGGTCGTGACTCGTCGCACGACGGACACACAGCCCCTAATGCACGATAGAGATTGTCCTCAAGCAAACCTCGTCTTGAGGGGACGGGTCCGGGATTCACATCACCTGACAGGAGGATACTTACCTTCTTACTTTTTCGTCGGTGCGTCGTTACAAAAAAGTAAATTGTAGAAAGTAAATCCCTACTAGCTTGACACTTGTTAAGACTACTATAGTCCTTATTTGGGCATCTAAGCATATCCTCACCATAGGTTTTTGAAAATCTGGCCGTCGGCGATGTATTATACTTGTAAGGCTCTGATACCAGCTGTGACGTCCCACCCTTAAGAAATGATGGTTAGTATTAATCAGGATCCTTACGAGTTCTCAGCACTGAAGTATTAGTGCATAATACATCACATACATGGTCCGAAATAAAGAATTATTACATGAGTTCTTGAATTACATCAAGGTACGTAGATAATGAAGTGTTCAGAGTTTAAAACATAGTTGAAGCGATACAAAAGACTAGCACTCGATGATACAAGGGCCCACATCGAGCCCTAAGATGCAAAGTCCTCGACAGCTCCTCAAGGCTTGGGCTCCAAGCTGACTTGAGCAACGAAAACTTAGCAAGACTGACCCATCAACGTGGCCATAAATAGCCGACTTCTAATAAGCAAGGCTTAAGGGGAAAGCTCTATACTATGCCAAACCCGCACTAAGAGTGAGTCCTTACTTTCAACTTTTAGCTCTACTCAAATCATTTCAAAAGAAAAGATACAACCTACTCTAATCAAGCAAGAGTTGCAAACAATTAAATATATTAAGCAACACAACATCAGCTACAAGTAAGCTCTTTAAGTTCATTAAGTTATCTACGTGATAACTACCGCAAACAAGCGAGACTCATATCCGAGAGATGTGGTGATTTGAATCGATATACACCCTACAGGGGAAAACTTGATCAACACGTCACACGCTTTCCACACTCGATTCACGTATGGTCCCGGACCATACATCTCCTGTGGTCCGCATAGGCAACCTTTCGCTAGTCCCCACAAGGATGAAACAGGCCCCTACACCTGGGAGAAGTCTTGGTGACTAAAGATAGACTAGCCCGGCCATCGTCTTGGGTCACCTCATTGCCCCTCCCTCACGACAGTCTTGGAGTAGGGGAGAGAGCTTTTGGTCAAGTGGTTACACAGCTACATCAGCTTACTAGACCTATAACACCAGTATGTGATCGGTACGTTCAATTCTTACTCGCGGGGCCAACCCATCGGTCCTTAACTGATGCAGACGGGGGCTACAACCTCTAAGGTGCTGGCTTCCCACACACCACTCTCTGACCTTCCCAACCGATGGTCCTCCCCTTTCCATATAAGGGCCTCACCTGGTCTCCAGTTTATCCAAAATCTGTCAACTAAACCAGAGTTTGAGTTTAAATGGACATATGGCCATCACGTGGTCTTCCGACCACTCAGCCATCTGTCGTAACCAATATCTACACCTAGCCATAGCTAATGACTTATCTCTAGCCATAGGATCAACAAGGATGGATTGGAAGGTGAGCCTAATGCAACTACAGCCTCAAATCAACTCCTATAACCTAATACACAAGCAAGAATTATAATCAAGATAAAGGATAAATCAAAACTCAAGGGAGGTGGTTAGATGCACCGAGGCTTGCCTTGCTCCTGCTCGGTGTTAATGTCCTCGACTGGTGCTGGCTCTTGTAGCTCATCGGGTTCTTGCTCCATGGGGTCTATCGCAAAAATGGAAGTATAAGACAGCAGCATATAATGCAATGCATGGGGTGCAAAGTGCAATATGTTAATTACCTAAAAGCTATTTACTAATTTATCTTTAAGCTTCTTAATTCATTAACTATATACCAAGTTCTTACAAAGTTAATAACAAGCATGATATGAGTCTAAAATAGTTGCATGGTTTTATACAGGTCATATACAACATAAAGGAGTACTACACCAAAGTTGAGTATTTTTCTATGTATAATCTATTTATTACCATTTATTTACTGCTGGCCTAGAAATTAATTCATAATAATAATTCTATGCAGGAAACATTTATGAGCAATTTTGTACCAGCTACTGAGTATAAAGTACACATGCATGTCAAGTTTGAATACCTAGATATTTATAGACTTTTGTAATTAATTACTTCAAGATTTGAGTTGTAAAATTTTTACAGAAAGCCATACTACTCAAAAATGAGATTTATCAAGCCTAAGACCAAGATATACTCCTAATGATTCTATAGAAATTTGTTTCATATTTTTCTGAGTCTTATTGCATTTTCTACGCATTTTTGAAGTTTATACCAATTTTTGAAAAAAAATAATCTTTGAAAATATAATCGAAAAACATCGATGCATAGTGCTGGGCTGGATTCGGCCCACGGGCCTGGCACTGCTGGCCTGGCCAGCCCGGCCGATGGCGTGACACGCGTGGAGCGGCCGTGGTGGCGCGGCTCACCCGTGGTGTCCCGAGCGACAAGGTCTTGTCGACCATGACCGGGACACTTCCCGGAGACGGCCGGGCTCTTACCGAGGCGATGTGGCACCAGCGAGGGTGGAGAAATAGAGTCAGCGGTGGCAATGATGCTTCGGTGGTCGGCGGCGGCTCCGGTGATGTCCTGCGGCTAGGAGAGGCCACGGGGAAAGTGAGCGGTGAGCTCAATCAATTGGGGAGGCTTCAGAGGCGGCGCTCACTGAGTCGGGGCGGCGACAGCGGCTTGAAATCTGGCGGCGCCGATAGCTCTCCGGTCGCTTGAAGCGGACAGGAGGCAAAGGGAGAGAGAGGTGGGGCTCGCAGCCGCTCGATAAGAAGGACTGGGAAAATCGGTTGGCGATGGCGCGACATACCTTTTATAGATGCAGGGTGGGGAGCAGGGGACGGGGAGGTCCCGACGCTGGGTGCCACGTGGCCGGAGGAGGGGGGCCTGGCACGGCGGTGGGGCAGCGGGGTTGGCCAGCAACGGCCCGAGGCCGACTGGCGTAGGCGGGTGGCGCGTGCGTGCACTGCGTAGCACCAAACAGGGGAGGGCGGCGGTCACTGACCCATGGGACCCGCTACAATCCCAGGCGGCGGTGGTTTAAATTTATTTCAAATTCAAATTCAAAATGAGTTTGAATCTGATTCAAATTGTTTCAAACTTTGACTGACCCAAAGAATTTAATATAATTTCTTCTTTGAACTTTGAATTTGAATGAAACTTGGACCACGGGCTGTTATTTGCACCTAGTATCCAACCCAATTCATGGGGAAGAGTTTGAAGCTTAGACTAGAAATTTTTTGACTTGGATTCGAAGGTTTAAGTTCAAATTAAATCAAAATTCTTTGGCTTGACTACGAATTGATTAACCAAGGCATCTAATGCATGATTAAACCTCTAGTGAAGGTAATTAAGGAATGATTAGGGGGAACCATAACATGAGGTGTTACAGGTACCAGCTGTAATAGAACCACCTCAGAAATGAGAGGTTTGTCTCCCAAAATCATATCGGGGGACTCTCGGCGAAACAACAATACACAAATACATCACATAAAGCATACAATGCCATAGATATGAAATTCAAGTAAAGTTATTACATATTAGTGTCATGTATTAGAGTTTACAAAAGGTGAAGATTCAAAAGATGCTTCAAAATATCGAACAGAGTTTTGCAGAAGCGTTTCTCCCATCATTAACCACACGCTCTTCACCCTAGAAGAGAGTGTCCTTCATCAGATGACCTTCACCTATGAGTCCCAGTAGGAAACCCAGCCCTCATCGATCTAGACCTCCCACTGACAACCCTCGTTGCCATTACCAGAAGGAGGAGAAAGATCCTCACCTGCAATCAGAAGAGATGCAACAAGAGCAAACCTTGAGCGACTACGTTCAGCAAGACTTATCCATCGTGATCCAGAGGCCATGAAACTAGGCATGCAAAGGCTTCAAATGAGATAATGGACTCAAGCCTACTAGCATCTACTTCTAATTACTTTTAAGCATGATTATTAGACAAGTTGATTAACAATAATAGATTAGCAACCTATGCTAAGCATGCAAGGTAACTCAATCAACAAATTTTATTATCATTTCCTCGACTACCACGCAGTCAAGTCATTAACATAATACTCATATAACATAATGGAGTTTCCACTTCTACGTTTGGACACAACGACCAAGCCATCACTCATATCTGAGGGTGTCACAGAAATTCAAATCAATATACACCTTGCAAGGGAAAACCTAGCAACACGACACACATGATGCCTCCCAGACCCCACATGCGGCCACAGTTCACGACAACGATCAAAGAGTTGGGTCGGGTCCCACCTTTTCCTAGTGCACATCTTCTACACGATACCACACACTGGGCTATCCGTGGGTGGCCCATACACTATCCTGGTATACATCACTACAGGAGATGTGAGGTATCATCCAACTCGGTGACTGTTGAAGCTACTAAGTTTGCAGGACCTCATAAATCTCATATGTACCAGTACATAATTAATGTTTGTTACACATAGTCCAACCGATGCGGTTCTTAACCGACACAGGTGGAGTCTACCACCTCGGAGCTCCGAACATAAAAACAGGTCACTCTCACCCTTCCCATCCGGTATTCTCCACTTTCCTCTATTTGTCCCGCTCGATCTCATATAGAACCATGAACCGATCACTAACATAAACCACATAGAACCACCATTGTGAGAAGAGGTCCTATCACGAGCGGATATCAACCACTCAGCTTCTACCGATGGCCTATAATACTAAGCATAGTCATACTATCGTTCTATTTCTTCCATAGGGGTAAACAAGGTATACTTGTAAGGGGGTCTGTAGTGCAACTAGTTTTCATAGAACTCCTACACATAAATACACAATCATAAATATAAAGTAAATATTATAAAGCAGAAACCTATAGAAGGATTATGTAATCAGTGCTTGCCTTGTTCTGGAAAAAAGTTAGCCTCTTCAAAGCTTCACAAAGGTTATCCTCCAATACCTTCTTGCTAGAACTCGGCGTTAGGTACTATACAGCATGACATGAAAGAGTATTAACGATAAACAACAAGAAAAAATAAGCTACGCTAAACAATGCGGCTCATACCCTTTTAAGTTGATTAAAGAGGCATTTTAGACATTTCCTTCATTAACTCCTATAAATTAACCATACTAGCTTACAAAGGCTTAAGGGGGTGGCTAACCATGCTAATCAGTGCTTATGACACAGTATAAGGTGTTTACACATTCGGCAAGTGAATAGGCAAAAACAATTAGATGTCATGACAATTTCACCACTAAATCATTAAGGCCTCAACTTGATCCATAAAGAAATGAGACACTAATCCTAGCAAAATGTCATGAATAGGAGGTACAACGTGTTTGCCATGATAGAGAAAATCCTAATTTAAATTTAGGAACAGATTTCATAATTTCTGGAGTTTTACAAAAATTTATATGAATTTCTATTGAGTTGGATTAGCAAGATTAAATATTAACAGTAATACCTGATGCAAGATAAATTTATTTCATATTTTTAAACCCTAAAAAGATCAATATATACTCAAATAAATTTATTTCATAATTTTCTGAATTCAAAACAAACTTGTACAAATTTTTGAACTTGCAGCAGTTTTGAATTTAATCAGAAAACAGCAAACGATCTAAAAGCCTCCTGGGCCGAATCCACTCGGTCATGCTCGCACAGTGCCAATGCCAATGCGGCCCACGGCACGCCTGGGCCGAACCGGCCGTGGCTGAAACCACGCGGGCTGACATGCCTGGCCAGCGCTGGCTCGGCGCTCGCGCGCGCTCGGCGGCGTGGCACCGGCTGCGCCGGCGGCCATGGCGACGCTGGAACGGCACGGCGGTGACGGCTGGAAGTAGCGTGGCAGAAGCACTCACCAACGATGTGAGCGTGGTTAGACAGCGAGGCACAGCGGTCCGGCGACAGCTTCGACCGTGAGCTCGACGGCGACGGTTGCTCCGGCTAGTGTGGACGGTGACAGCCATGGGGTCCAGCTACTCCTACGACAACGTCGACGGATATGAGCTCCAGTGACTTGGCGAGGAAGAAAACGGCGCAGCAGTGTCCGGCTCCAGTGACCTGCGCGCAAGGAGGATCAGACCGGGGTGACGCCACAACACAGACACCCGAAGAAGCGACGGCTAGACACACAGACGGCGGCGCGGCCGAGCTCGCGGGGTAGACGGCGTTGGACGGCTCCCAGCGGGCGGCGCGCGACGACGGAAAGCAACAGCGGCATCTGGCAACCGACAAAGGAGATGATGGGGGCGGGGCGAGCTCTCGTCGGCGAGCACCGGCGCTGTGACGACCTGCAAATGAGGATACAGGGGACGTGAGGCGACGACCGGCACGGCGAAGACGGCGGCGACGGCGCGCTCTGCTCCGGCGCGTGAGAGGACGGTAACTCACCGGACTGTAGTGGCCCGGCTAGCACCCAACGCTCGGGAAGACGGAGACCGGCGATGAGGACGGCGACTATAGGAGCGACAGTGTCAGTGGCTCGACTATGGTGGAGAAGCGGCCGCAGCTCCGATGGACGGGCCCGAAGCACCGGCAACAGCAGCGGCGGCTTTGCGAGCTTCGTCAACGGCTTCGGGTGACCGAGGACGATAGCTCACCACGCCGAGGAGACGACGGCGAAGGCGACGCTTCGGTTGTGCTTCATGCGGTCGACGAGGACCGGCAAAGGAGGCGGCGCTGCGGCGGAGACCAGAAAAGAGGACGGTGGCGCTAGCTCTTAACCGACGAGAACCCAGCGGCGCTCGACAGCTCGGTTTTCGGCGACTGGAGACGCACAGAGAGGACGACGGCGACGTTTGGACGACACGCTATCCGAACGGGGTGGGTTTTATACCCGACACCGCGTCCACAGGACCGTGCCGCCCAGGCCAGCGAATGAGAGGGCGACGCACGGCAACAGAACCTATGATAGGCGGGCTCCACGGTTCAGCGGTTTTTCGAAATTAAACAAATCCTGAAATCCATTTTCCGCGTGAGAAAAATATCGCAATGCGAAAAAATCCGGAAAATTTGTAGAGCTAGTAAATCCAATTTTGAATATTGACACTTCTTTCAAATCTCCGCGGATTTTAAATTAGTTATGGATTTTGAATTAATCCAAAACTTCTGAGTCAAATTTAAGTTGACTAAAATGTGCTCACATAGGCTGATTGCAACCACTATTGCAAATTCACTAGAGCTCAAATTTGGATAACAAGAGCTACATGGTGGTATATAATGTTTGCACCATGATCTGGTTGACATGCATAAGCCAAATCACAAGATCAAAGAAGTTATGGAATTTAGAAATAGCTGATCGTTAAGCAAATCCTAGAAAATTCACTGAATTCTGTGTTGAATAGCTCTATTTGGACCCTTGAAATAAATATTTCTCGACCTCGATAATTTTTTTTAGATTTTTACACTTGTAGAAAATGTCTTGGGGAACAAATTATCTTTTGGTAGTAAGGTCTAATTGCACTCAAATAAATTCTCAAAAATTGCTGACTGAGCCAACTGGTCCACACTACACAGAAACTTAAAAACTTTAAATTCAAATCCTGATTTCAAATTCCATTGAACTCTTAGGGTCTCTTAAACATGTGATTATCAGAATCTTATGGATTAGATACATGGGGTGTTACAGTTTCTAATAGTTTTGCTATGCTAAGAGTCAGAAGTGAGACCCAGATAGCCCCGATGTGTGGTATCACATAGAAGACGCACACAAGGGAGAAGTGAGACCCAGACCGACCCTATGGTGTCGTTGTGAAAGGTTTATGTATGTGACTCTTGGAGAGTGTGTGTATGTCATGTATTTTGAGTTTTCCATACTGGATGTACGTTGATTATTGATTTGCTCCATATCATAGTAAGAAAGTGAAATGTTGATGGTTATTTATGTTGATGTGTGTTTCATTTAATTGTATTGCAACCATATATGTATTAGCTTAGGATGCTAATTTATATGTTTATGCAAGAACCCTCTTAGTTTGGCTAATATTTGAAAATAAGGTTCACAAAAAAATATTTGAAAATAAGGACCAAGAACTAGTGTTATTTATTCAATTATTGTCATTTCAATGGTTAGTCTTTGCATGCTAGGAGTCAGTCTTAGAAGGCCATGCTGAAGGGTCAGGCTTCGTTGTTTAAATTATGGTTTGTAGCTATGCCCAATGCTTGTTGGTATGATTGTTGTGGCAAGATGGTGTGGGACGGTTTTGATAAAAAAAAAAGGTGGTGTGACACGATGAACCACCGCAAGAGTTGACCATTGAAAGGGTTTCTGCGCCACCATCCTCCGACCATGAGGTATGAAATGGTGTCTATGGGTGGGCATAGTTTCATTTTAAAGTTTAATCGGTGAGTTAAGACTTCCACTATATATATTTTGTGTAATCAATTTTTGATAAAACTCTGATGTACCAAATCTAAATCTAAATTGTAATAACTATATTTCACTTGTGCTATAACCCAAATTTGAACACAAATCTTCAGATTTTATGTACATCGCGTCGCTTGTGCAACTGAGAAATTAATCTTGACACATTCACATCTCAAGATACATACAGTGCCACTAAATTTCTTTGAAAGAATGCAATGTGATATTTATGGTCCTATTCAATCATTGTCTAGGTCGTTCAAGTATTTTATGGTGTTAATTGATGCATCAACACGATGATCACATGTTTGTCTACTGTCAACACGTAACAATGTCTTTGCTAAAATACTGGCACAAGTCATTAGATTAAAAACAAGTTTTTCTGAACATCGAATACAATCTATTCGATTAGATAATGCTGCAGAATTCTCATCACATTCGATTGGATAATGTTGTAGAATTCTCGTCACGAGCTTGTAATGGTTATTCTATGGCTCAAAGAATTGAAGTGCAATATTCGATGACATATGTGTATACCCAAAATAGTTTGGTTGAATCTCTTATCAAGAGAATTAAACTAATTGTTCAATCTTTATTGCATAATTGCAATTTTCCTATTACTTACCATGCGGTTTTACAAGCTGCTAAAATTCGGTTGCATTGTGTATGCATCGATTTCACCATCACAACATACTTCAATGGGCCCCCACAGAAAAATGGGAATCTATGTGAGATATCATTCCCCGTCCATTATAAAAAGCCTAGACCCACTGATTGGGGATTTATTTATATCCTGATACGTTGATTGTATATTCAATAAGGATCATTACCCGACATTAGGGAGAGATTATAAGTACTATTCAAAATGTCAATAAATAAAATAGGACCACAAGTCCATCATATCCTCTAATCCACGTACACAAGAGACTAAACTTCAAGTTAAGAAGATTATAAATTTGCAAAATATTGTGTTAGGGTGAGTAAAGGTACCAAAGAAAACTACGCAAGCCCCTTCTGTACTCAAGAGGGGGGTGCTACAAAAAAGGATAATGATTCTAGTAAGTGTCCAAGTAAAGAGGAGGCAAGACTTCCTCAAAAGATAGTAAATATAAGTCAACCCTTGGTTGAATGACACCGAGTGGATATTGGTCATCCACAATCTAGATCTCAAGTGTGCTATATAAATGAGAATGGAACATCAGAAAATCCTAACACACTCGTATTGGGAAATCATGAGGCGTCAAATGGGATACAAGAGATTTCTATCAATTATAGTTCTGAAGAAATGTATGGTCATAGTACTACAATTGTCAACTTCACAAGGTCTGATTTATCCTACGTAGTCCAACAGGTGTGCCTTCACATGGATAACCTTCTCAAGCCTCATCTCACTGCTGTGAAGCGCATCCTCCGCTGTCTCCAAGGCATTCTTGACCACAACTTTCTTCATCACGCCTCTATGTCTGAGCTCATAGTCTACACTGATTGGGTGGGCTATCTTGACACTCGTCAATCCACTTTGGGCTATGCGGTGTTCCTTGGTAACAACCTTATCTCCTGGTACTCAAGTGCCAGAACGTCATCTCCCATTAGAGTGCTAAGGTGGAGTACCACACCGTGGCAAACTACGTGGCAGAGGCGTGCTAGTTTCACCAGCTTCATCAGGAGCTGCACAACCCCATGTCGCGGGCTACCCTTGTCTACTACGACAATGTCAATGCAGTCTACCTCTCCACCAATCTCGTCCAGCACCAGCACACAAATCATGTTTAGATTGATCTCCACTTCATCTGTGAACACGTCATCGTCAGAAACATTTGAGTCCTACACGTCATGATGACCTCCCAGTTACAGACATCTTCACCAAAGGACTGCCCTCCTCGGTGTTCTGGTCCAGTCTCAACATCTATCGTGACTAGAGATCGGAGTACTGGGAGGGGGGGGTCTTATACTATGTACATTTGTGTGGCTGTCTGACTAATGGGCCTTGGGCCTCATGTGTAGCGTAGGGCAAGGCTAGGCCTAATATATATATATATATATGTGTGTGTAACTCTCACTCTATCAATAATAAAGGGGTCCATGTTTCCCATTCCAACAGAATGTACTTGTTATATCCATTGGTTTTATCTGTTTTAACTGATGAGATGGCTGTATTAGCATGACAACTCAATTAGAGCAGTGTTTTGATGAACCAATCTGTGCAGGAGACAGAGAAGGTAGGCCAAATTTTGATAATCTTGTGTGACTTATTTTTACATGTGATAAAACATGCCTAACATATACAAATAATTTGGTACAACTGATTTGTGTATTCGTTCCAGCTGCGCATTGATTGTTAAAGCATAGAACTATGGGTGTGGTTTAATTAAGAAACTAGTTTGTAACTCCGCGCGATGCTGCGGGAGTTCCAACAAAGATGGTGATGGTAATTTTGTTATATTGAAGCAAACATATGCTTCTAGTAATTTTTTTGATAACTGCATTTTGTGTGAAACACATAAGATGATATGAGTTATGTGTGCATTTGATCTGAAGTAGATAAGATGATATGAGCTATGTTTTTATTCTTAAGTATGTGGATACAGTGTACTCCGTAAACAGAATACATCTGTAAGGATGTATGCGAAAATGAAAGCAATAAAAGGTATCATTGTATGAAGTTTTTTTATAATGAGGAACTCTTTATTCATCTAAATTTCATGCTCCTTTTCGTTCTTCATACATCGTCATGTTGATTCCTACAAAAACATTATGGAATCAATGTTAAATAAGTATTCTTAGAACAAAAGGGTGGACTTGCAAAGGCTTTGAGGTAAATTTGGATCACCGTTGGAGAAATGTTAATTGTTAATAATTATTGTTAATTTATCAGTGAAATATACATTTGTAATGAAGTGTATGATTTCAATATACACTTTCCTGATGTCCAGAATTATGATACCTGAGGATGCTTGCTATTGTTGTTTTATAGCGTGCCATAACAATACAGCTATACTGTTGTAATTGTATTTGGGTATAGGGCAATTTTCATTGATGACAAATAACATTGACCATGGACTTGTTGAGGACGGACAAGAAATGGAAAAAGTTACTGTGATTGTCGCATACAGTGGTTGCATAAAGATTGAACATGTACTGTTAAACAGAAATAGACTACTATTATGGGTTGTACAAATTTGAAGTCAGTATTTTGAGTTTTTTAGGTTGCTGTATCTCTGTAATAAACTGTTAGATTTACACTTTCGAACTACAGATGTTGTAGTAAGGATTTTTTTTGTACAGTTTTTGCATTAATGTATAGCGGATGACTGATTTGTAATGGTCTTCTTATGTAATCTTAATTCTTTTATTAGAAATAAAGACGCAAGTTGATAGTATAGCAGCACAGTACCTATTTTTTTATTTCTGATTGGTCTCCTCATTGTGGTCCGCTTCATCTTGAAGGCTGTAGCAAATGAATAGTGGAATATGTATTTTTTTTATTTAGTGTGGTGTATGAATTTGTATCAGCACCTTGGTTTTTGACGCTTGTCAGTATTGGCACACGTTTTTATTGCATCTTGTTCATCTTCTTTTACCACCTCGTCGAAAGGCACGTTGTTGTTAATTTAAGAAAAGATTAGTCTGAATGATTATTTTTGTCACTAGCACAATACTTTTTCCCTCCCTTTCCTCGTAAGAATAATTATACAGTGAAGTACACAATGTTCAATTATAGTACAAATAATTTAAGTAACTACTACTTTTCAAACACTTTATTATCAACATAAAAAGACAACTGCTATTCAAGTCAAGAAAAAAACTCAACAACTTCCTGTGAAAGAACTTCCCATTCAACGTCATAATACTTCTTGCAAACCATAATGGCTTCCAAGAAATATTCTTCTAAGAGAAGACAAGGGTCTTCATTGTTCGACTCAAATGTCTTATTCTCGTAGCTCAGTGTGATTTGATTACAGTTAAATGATAGGGGTTTTGTTGGTAACACACGGAATGGTTTGATGAAGATTACGTAGTGTAGTGTTGCCAAATCCGTTTCGGCGCATATTTGGTACAAACAAACCATTGCCACCACAAAAGTGGAAAATCCTGATAAGACAAAGAAAACAAAATTAAATTTATTAGTATGCAACCTTGTACGGGAAATAAGTCATAAAATAGGAAATCAATTGGTTCATAATGATACGTAGTCAGACAATGGAACCAACGTCCAAATACAAAGGCTGGCCCACATTGCAAAATAACATGAAAGCCATTCCGGAGAACAATCCAACGCACAAAACAAAAGCCGGCCCAGGTTTTGTTCAGAATATGGCATTCTTCAATCCAAGAATAGACATTGTCCAGGAACTTCCTCGTAGACCATTAATGGTGGGGGAGTCAAAGTTGGGGGGAAATTCGGCCGCGTTCCATTCAGCCAAAATTGGGGGGCGCGAGGGAACGGGGAATATGGATCATTTGTATAAAATGAATCCTAAAGCGAATTAGGGCGGTGGGAAAGTTGCATTACTCTCACTGTTGACAACAGGAGAGGCGATGGTTCTATCTCGGTGAATCAGATTTTGATGGTGGCAGAAGGAGTGGTGGTCTGAGGAATGGTTGCGAGGAGGACTGAGCAGGGGGAGAAACAGATTTTGTACAACAAATGTGGTGCTCGTAGGCGTATTCGGCATTCAAATCGAAGGAAGCATTGAGTCGAGGTTACTCTGTTCCGTTGTGTATTATGGAGTAATTGCAATTGTGGAAAGGTTATCAATTGGGTTCTTGATGTGAGGAAGATGATGCGACCATGCAATTGTGGCGCGGCGGCCATTGCATCATCAATGAGGCAGATCATCAGTCGCAGAAATTAATCTACCGCAACGCTGAGAAACACTCGAGCACAGCAACAGGAATACAGAGAAACGTTAGCGCCACTGCCTACGTGGATAGCTTCAGAGATAAGAGAATTGGAATGAGGCTTTAAAGTAGGTTTCCTCTGTATAGTTATAGAGGATAGTACTGTTGTTTTGCCATCTTTTCAGAATTTCAATCAGCAATAGAATCTGAAAGAAAAGCTACGGGATGTTGAACCAGTATTAAATGTTAAGTACGTATCAGTCTTGAATTTTGTGACACCTTGATAGACCCCTCTTGGAAGGAAACATTTTGTTAAGTTGCAATGTGCTTCTGTCCAAATATACCGTACCATTCTGCCATTTAAATGTGTAATCATTTGAAGGAGGATACAAATTCTTGTGTATATTCTTTTTTGCTGGATCTGATGTCATGAATGTAACTTCGTTGTTGTAGATGCTTCAACGGAGAGGACTGTGTGGAGCATAGCTTAGCAGGCACCAAGCGTGCAGTGGGGGTGTATTCTTTGGCCTCCAAGACAACATGTTTCCAGTGGCTTCTACTTTTCCTCATGATCTGAATGTTTTTCATGGTTTTGACTCCATGATTTGTGCCACTGACACGGGTGCATTACATGATTTTGGCTGCTTGAACATATCCTTCCATTCCGGACGAAGAATGATCAAAGGTGTTGGGGATTACTTTAATTAGGTAGGTGTAGTAAGTTAACATGAATACATAGGCTGTGTAGATTTTTTTTCCGTTTTGGTAATTGTACACTGCATTTTGCACATCTGACCCCATGTATTGCATTTGGGTAGAAGAAACGTGGCGGTTGTATGGGTGTGACTAAATTGTAGTTGTAATATGTGTCTTTCACTTTTTTCATCTTGAAGTTTTGTTTACCACCACATGTTGGCTGGTTCGACATCCCACTGTTGATCGAAATACCTGCTGTTGACTAATTTTAGTGCAAATCTTTTGTCTGAAACTTGTAAGAAAAGAATTAGTCATTGCAAAAGAAAGAAAAAAAGGTAAAGGGTTATAGCGTATCAATCCCCAGATTAGAAATTTTGCAATGTTTGTAGCCATCTCAAAAGTATAAGAGCATCTCTAATAAGGAGTAGTATATCTAGGCCCCATAATTTAATTTAGCTACTTGTTTGTTGAGTTTGAGGCCTAAAGAAAATTGTTCTCTCCAACAGTTAGGCCATAAATCATGTTATTAGAAAAGGAATCATATTGTTAGAAAATAAATGTTGATGATTATGTGAAAAATGAGGATAGAGCCCCGATAGATGAGGTAGTATATTTGTTGCTCCGAGGTTGTGGTCCTATAATCATTTGATAAAAATTTATAAAATAGGATCACTGTTAGATGGAAAAAACTGACTCTGGACCCTATATTTCAATTTGCTACCCCATATACTCCTCTGTTGGAGATGACAGCAGACTTGATGGACAGATCAGTCCAAGTCCAGTAAAGCGGCTGCACCATATGCTATAAATCGGTCATCTGGAGCTCAACATATCCTCACCACAGTATCATCAACCCGTCTCCTGAAACAAATCTGAACACGGCCCTTGCCCTTGCGGCTTGGCTCATGCTGCTTGCACTCTTCATCACAGCTGTTACTTCATTCTAATTTGGTGCTCATGGAACTTGGACTCGCCGCCACCAAGATTCTTTTTTATTTATTTAATGCGTGTAGGTCAGTAGAAGACCTGCAATTAATTAGTTAGGCAGTCATGCCTCACTGCTGTTGCCATGTTGGCATCAGCTTCACATGATCACATCTTTCTTTCTCCTGAATTTGCTTTGGATTCGTTCCATTTCAGCATGTCGATGCTGCTGGCTTGGCTGGTGCAGCATCCGAAGGTGACCTGCGGCCAAAACTGCTGCCCGCCTACCCCACCACCGTCGGGGCGGCGCGTTGAAAGAACATCCACAGGCCTGCTTATAGATTATGAGCTACATGATGATATATGAAATAACTCAGCTGGAACGTTGTGCCCCGCTGCTCTTCTGTGAACATGTGGTGTATGTTAGGTGCGACTATTACTTCCTCGCCGTAGACTTCTTGATACTTACAACAATAAATTAGATATCATATATATAACTCAGGATCATTTCCTAATCTCATAATATTAGCAGTCACATATGGCAACAGTTCCTTTCCTACCACATGCCAAACAATATAATCTATCAAATATCGGCACATATCATGCCTCAACAGATCACTTTCGGCATCAGGCAGAATCCATCATTCTAAGGTACATGAATACCCAGAAACCTAAAGCAGTCATCACCCAGAATACGGCACAGCATGGACCACTGCAGGAAGCGACAGCCGAGCTTTTACTATCATCGATGGCAACAAGGAAGTGGCATTCACCTATAGATGGATCCAGGTAGGTTATCATCCCATGCCCGTCAAAATCGCAACTCTTTGGGTCTTGTTTCTGATGCTGGTAGTAGCTGTTGAAAGCATAGGAAACGTTTCCCTTCTGCCCAATACCATAGCACGAACCTCCATAGTTGATAGTGGTGCAATCAGCCATGCTGCAAGCAAGCTTCATGTGATCCACAGTGCCATCAAGATTCCGAGCAGGGTTCGCAATACACCACCGTGACGGAAGATATGGTACCTCCTTAGCACTCTTAAGTACTGGATTACCCAGCCCA
>VSTD030000046.1:0-21936 GCA_008808055.3 Sporobolus alterniflorus | reverse complement strand
AAGAGAGACACATCAGCCGAATGTAGATTGAAGAAGAATGATATTGTCAAATAAATTAGTAGCAACTCAGCACAAAAGGAAGAGAGATATTCTCATGTTTAAATAGTTGCAGGAAGAGAGTTGTGGGAGAGACTCCTGCTCTACTCGGCTCAGGAAGGATATTTGATGGCATATGAGAGTTGGAAAGTCACGACTGCTTGAATTACACGAAAGACAAAGGTTAGAGGTAGTAAATTAGGAAACAGAACACAATTAAGTGGAAGGGGGAAGACCAGGCAGGTGGATGTACAGACAGTTGGGCCGGTGCACTGCTTCGGCAAAGGAAACGAAGATGGAGTGAGTTGTTGTAGTTTAGGCCAGGAATAAAGAGAAATCCGGTGTGTGTAGAAAAGATCCAATGACTAAAACATGGACATGATATGACATAGTTGCATGTTTAGCAAATTCAGTCATAATTATACTTAGTGGGTACCTCTTATATAGTTATAGGGGATGTCTAACATTGTTTTTGCCAAAAAAAAGGAACATTTATCATGGATTCACATTCCTATATATGAAACTGGCTTGGTTTTGCAGCCTCTTGAGTTGTCCACATAGGATGAAACAATCTCAGCCCTTCGCTTTTTCGTTGACCGCTAGAAACATGTGCCACATCTTCTTTCTCAAGCCTTCCGTTGGCGTGTCATCTTTCTTAACGTATTAATATTGGTGCGACAAATGCTACAACAATTCCATTTCTCGAACTTGTCATTAAAATGGAGAAAAATTCCTTCTAACCCTCTATAACTATATAAGGATGACCCACTAAGTGTAGTTATGATTGAATTCTTTCAACATGCAAGCATGCCACATCATCTTTTTATGTGGGTTGTTGGATTCCAACAAAGTCATCTCATTGTAGCTCCTGATTAGATTTTCACTCCTACATTTTTACACAGAGGCTCTTCAGAATTTATTTTTTACAAATAGGCCCATAGATCTTTTGACCTTTTATAATTTAGTCCCTAAACCTTCAAACATTTGTAGTTTTCAACCATAGCTCTGATTTATTTGATTTTTGTACCAAACTTTTTTGTAGCTACAAAACCTGTATATGGATTGCATTGTCATATTGTTTTCCTTTTTTTGTGTTGTTTTTTTATTATGTTTGTTTTTCTCAAATAATAGGAAAACTCGCAGCAATGCGTGGGGTATTCAACTAGTAGTTGAATAACATAGGTAACATGTCTATGTAATTCTTGCTACCTTAGTTCTATCTTCCTTCAATTTTTTACCCGGAATATTTCCCTGTAATTGTCAAATTATATTCCTGCACCATGTTATCAAGTTATGAATAGGAGCATCCTTCAATTGTTGAAATGTTTTCCTCTTCACTTTGTTTGATTGTAACTTCCTAATATGAAGTGTGTGCGTACAATTATATGCTGGATTAGCGTTGACATATAGGCAATTGTTTCATTTCACCCAAGAAGTACAAGCAGTCGGAAGCGCTATTTACGTCTTAACAACTATCAGGTTCCAGATCAACAATCTCTAATGAAACAAGCAAGTGAGATTAAGTTTTTAGTAGCACAAATAACTTCAGCAGGGTGATGCACAATGGTAGGGGATAGATGAGAAAATAGTGATGTTCAAACTTTAGTATTTTTTAAAAAAAAATATTGTATCTATCATTGTCATTCTACAGTGCTTATGTGACAAGCCAAAACAATATGCGGGGTATCAACTAGTTCCTAAGGATACCTGACCATATCACGCTTGGTCTACATAGGGGGTAAAGGTAACATGCGTGTGTGTTTGTATGAGTAGGAAACAAGAACTAACGAGCCCTAAAAATGGAGCTTCACATTGGCCCAACAATAACATTTGTTAAACCTATATGTTTCTTTGGGGATAAGGTTTGTAGTAATGTTTTCCTCAAGTCTTAGTAGGAATGAAATACTTTATTACTTTTGTTTCAAGATAATAATTCATTTTTCTGCATGTTTTTATGCTCAAGTATACTTATTTGGGAACATATCCTATGTAAACAATGCTAATCACCATAAGTAATGAACTACGTCGGTCCAAAGTGATGGAACAGCAACTAATCACCCTAGGTGATGAATAATATCGCATACCGACCCCGCATGCCCAACCGAGCACGCACACGCACCCATGGGCCAATGCGCTAGGTGCCCACCTTCTCTCTCTCTCTGTGTGAAAAAAAATCCCCATCGTCCTCCTTGTAGCTCCATTGGTATGTGAAAAAAAATCCCCA
This sequence comes from Sporobolus alterniflorus, assembly GCA_008808055.3. NCBI lineage: Eukaryota > Viridiplantae > Streptophyta > Magnoliopsida > Poales > Poaceae > Sporobolus > Sporobolus alterniflorus. The sequence continues at coordinate 19,676 of VSTD030000046.1, read as the reverse complement.
TCGTCCTTCTTGTAGCTCTCCGCTCGATTGGTCCTGGCCGCCTCCGGCCTCCTGGAGGAGACTAAGCCGAGGGAGTTGACATCCTGGTTGTGCTATTCCATGCTCTACTCGTGGTTGGTGATAGGGTTGGTGAGGAATTGGAGCTCAGAGCAGTAAGACGCCGTGGCGATCTCGATGCCCTTAATCCGTAGTCCAGGCTCAAGTTGTGTCTGTCGGCCAGGTTGGAGGTGAGGTCATTGTTATAGAACTCGTTGACCAGCTCAGAGAACTGTGCGAACATGGGCTTGCCAATGTTGACCAGCACAAGGCATGCTTTGTCCATGGACACACCAATGGGGTTGCCATGGAAGTTGGTAGGATGTGGTTGCCTTGCTTTAGATGTGCTCTCTGCAACAATTAATATCTCTATTTTTTAAGTTCGTACTAGTAGCTGAAAGGAAACAAAAGCCCAGATCCACAGACCGGTCACCTCAAGCACTAAGGATTCGACTGTAGTTTGAAGATGATATGAATGATTGACCAAATCCTAGGAATGACGGAGCGAAATCTCGAGAATGTCTGATGAAATCAGAAAAATGACTGATGAAATCTCAAGAATAACTGTAGCTTGGGTACTATAGCGCATGGGTGGGTGCGCCTCGGTGGTTTGCTTGGTTGGTTTGGGATTGGCTGGTTGGTTGGTTCAGGATTGGTTGGTTCATGGATGTGGGGTCGATCGAGGCAATATTCACGTGTGGGGATAGGGGATCGCATGCAACCGCTCGAAGGGAACTGGCAGGCACGACACAGGAGCCTCGTCAGTAAACCCTACTTCCGCCCCGCCAACATTGCAACGTGGAACATCGTCTTCAAGCCATACTTCTGGCCCGCCATCATTGCAACACAGTTTCTCGTCACACGAACCCTACTTCCACGGAGGTCGACGTGATCCTGCATCACGTGTTGTGTGCTCCATTTTAAGTTGCAAAAAGGTCAACGTGATCCAGCGAGGTGGAGAGGTGGACATGATCCTGTGTCACGTGATGGGTGATCTGTTGTAAGTTCCAGCGAGGTCGATGAGATCCACTGAGGTGGGCGTGATCCAGCAAGCTCGACATTGCAAGCAGTTGTGACATCCTAACTCAAGGCTTAATAGGATTTGATAGAATACTCATACCACTAAGGTATACCTTCTTTTCCGGAAGCCTAACTGAAAAGAACTCTGTGTTAAGCGTGCTTAGCCCAGAGCAATTTCAGGATGGGTGACTGGTCGGGAGGTCTTCCTGGATGCGCACAAGTGAGGACAAAAGTGTGCAGAAAAGAGTAGGATTGGTTTGTGGGGCTAGTCTATGATCCTAGAGGGCTGCCAGGGGTAACGACCACCAGGCCCGGAGTGGCTGTGGTGTTACAAATGGTATCAGAGCCGACCCTTACAGTTTCACGGACGCGTACGGGTCAGTTGAGAAGGATATGATAATGTACGGGTCAGGGACGTGGGCATGACGCGTGGGTCCTCTGGGGAGGGACACGGTATGGTACGTATGTTGCTAACTGACATACAGTACACATATGCCAGTAACGGACATACGGATGTGGCTAAGAGGGGACGTTTCTGGCTTGGGGTTGACCGACGGGGACGTCGGTCTTCTAAGGGGGTGGATTGTGACATCCTGGCTCAAGGCTTAATAGGATTTGATAGAATACTCATACCAGCAAGGTATAGCTTCTTTTCCGGAAGTCTAACTGAAAAGAACTATGTGTTAAGCGTGCTTAGCCTAGAACAATTTCAGGATGGGTGACCGACCGGGAGGTATTCCTGGGTGCGTGCACAAGTGAGGACAAAAATGTGCAGAAAAGAGTAGGGTTAGTTTATGGGGCTAATCTATGATCCTAGGGGCTGCCAGGGGTAACGACCGTCAGGCCCGGAGTGGCTGGGTGTTACAGCAGTCACCGTAGATGAATACCGGCTGGATCTCTGTTGTATGTTCTTTGTTGCCTCATGCATAGACTGCAGATTTTTGTAATCCATTGAGGCTTGTTAATGATTACTCCATTGCAGGTTGTCACCATGGAGGATTGTAATGAAGTGGAATTTGATACACCATTGCACACTCCAATTGGTAATGGGTCATCAACTTCGCATACCTTTCAAACTCCAAGTAATCTCATTGAGGCTGCATGTCGAAATTCAAGTGGTGTAACACCAGTTATGCAAGCTGCTTTGGATCCCTTGATGCATAAGTCATTGCAGACCCCCCCCCCCCCCGGTTGACAGCAACGCCTACGGCAATTGTGACTCCTCCTGGTGAAAGCTACATTCATGTAAGTCCGAAAGATGTTGTTTATTTGTTGCAAATGATTCCCTCATATTGTTGATTATGTGTGGTAATGAAAACAACATGATTACTAGTTTAACTATGGTTGTATTTATTCTTGTAGGGTGATTTGGTGTCTGATGAGTTTGTTCCTAAAGTGGGGATGAAATTTGATGGGTTAGAAGATGCATATGAATACTACTGTGACTACGCAAGCTTGGCAGGGTTCGATGTGAGGAAGAGAAGGGTGAGCCCAGACGTGTAGTGGTTTTTTTTGTAACAAGGAAGGTTATTGCAACAGTAAGAGTGTGGAGAAGAAAACTGAGAAAGGGAGCACGAGGATAGGTTATAAAGGTCACTTGAAGGCCAAGCTTGATAGGAAGGGAGGTTATTGGTACTACGATATCGTGGACTTGAAGCATAACCATAAATTAAATTAAACCCGGATCAATGTATGGTCTGTTTTATGCACTCGCATAAATGCTTGGAAGATTGGATGAATAACCTAATGGATGTTATGACACGTGCCGGTGTGCAGCACTCTGCACAGATGAACATGATGTCGGATCTACATGGCGGGAGGGACAATTGGATGTTCATGGAGCGAGACTTTAGAAACAGGTTTGACCCCTCGCACATTTTCTATGTTTTCCAGATTATCATAATGATGATGCTTACATTGTCATGATTGTTTTTTATCTGTAGAAAGGCCCTTTTATGCGTGAGGAGAGGGGGGATGATATTCCAAAACTGCTGGAATACTTTTGAAGTTGCAAATGTGTGAATGAGTACTTTTATTGGGATGCTCAAATGGACAAAAAAAACTGGAGAGTTAAAAAAATATTCTGGTCTCATACAAGCCAGCGTGCTGAATGCAGGGATTTTGGGGACATCATCACATTTGACACCACACACAAGACAAACAAGCATAGCCACTAGCCATGTTTGATGGATCGAATCATTAGTTGTAAAATGTGGTATTTGGTCATGCTTTGTTGAGGGATGAGTCATCAGATTCATTTGAGTGGTTGTTTGCAATGTTCAAGACTAGCATGGGAGGGCAGGAACCGCATGTGTTGTTAATAGGTGAGCATTGTTAACCTTTCCACACGATTATGAAATTTCCGTATGTCTGAAGATGACTTGTTCTATATTAAATCAACACAGATGAGGATCCTGCGATGAAGATTGCAATACCCAAGGTATTTGTGGTGACACACCATCAATACTGTAGATTCCATGTGACACATACTTGGAGGCATGAGCTGGACAGGATGTATTTGACCAACAAGGGGCTGAAGGTTGAGCTTGAGTCCTTGATCAACTTCCCACTGGGTCCAACGGAATTTGAACAAGCCTGGAATGAAACAGTTGATAGATATGGAATCAAGGAGAATCCAGTGATAGAAGTGTTATGGGCAAAAAGGCATATGTGGATAATGTCATACTTCAAGGGCATGTACTACAGTAGAATGACATCTACACAGAGGAGCGAGAGCACTAACTGGGTTTTGAAGGAGTGATTTGTTAATAGTGTTACATCACTACACCAGTGCATAGAGAAAATGTTAGAGACATTGCAACATATGGATCACATGGATGCTGAAGAAAGTCCCTGCTCTCAGGTTGTAATCATGTGTATATAGTTCGGTTGTGTGAATTGTTGCTGCTGAATCAAGTATTTATGTTTTGTTTATTCATTACCTACGCCACTGACTTGGGTTGTTTCCTTTGGCAGGCACAAACAACGCAGCATTGCCATGCATCATTTGATGACTAGCTACTACGGTTATACACGAGAAAAATGTATCTGGAATATAGGTAAGTATTTGACAAGAGCACGGCGTTTCAGATGGACCCCAATCCAGAAGTGGCTAATGGTTATGTTGTGAAGCATCACCAAGGAGGTGGTGGTTTTTGTTGGTCTGGTCATTCTTTTAGAGTACATGCGGACGTAAAAAATAGCGAATATCATTGTGAATGCCGACAGTGGGAGCACACAGGTATGGCGTTTAGGGTTTACGTCTTGTAGCTTTGCAAATTTAAATTGATGTGTTGTTCACTAGATGTTATGTGTGTTGTTAAGGTATGTGATGATTAATTAGATAATATGTTCCACTGCAGGTCTATTTTGCATGCACCTTGTTAAGGCTTTCACTCAGTTTCAAATTGAAAAAATACCTCATAAGTACATACTGAAACGTTACACACGAGGTGCTAAATAAGTTATTGAGTGGGATAGGAATGACATGGTGAATGGTGGTCAAGATGGTAACAATGAACAGATGTGGTTTGCGAAGCTTGTACTTGTTGTAATGAGCGTTGCAAGGGTGGGGAACAAGTCAGATTATGCGTATGAGGAAACCTTACAGAGGGCTAAAGCCCTAAGGGACCTCATTGAAACAATTCCAGTCAATGTGACAACAAAAACAGAGGTGGATAATGAAGAAACTGAGGTGACACTAGGAGATGGTAACACCCTTGCTCTTCTCGCTCCACCGGTTTCCTAGACAAAGGGGCGTGGATCCAGTAGAAGAAATGTGAATAGTGAAGGGTCTGTATCAGTGAATTGTACAAGTACTTACAAGCGCAAGAAATTAGCAAATGGGTAGGAAGTTATCAACTTGAGAGCATGCAACATATGCGGTCTGAAGGGTCACTACTTGACAATGTGTCTGTTAAATCCAAATAGAAGTCGTGTTGCTGAGAAAAAAGGCGTTACCAATGATGGGGTGAAGAAAAGGGAAAGACCCATAACTCACTGCACCACCAAAGATGTAGGTGAATGTGTGGAAGAACAATATACAATTGAATCTAATGAGGACGACTATGATGAGAGCGAGTAATACCTATGTTGTTATCATGTCATTTGTAATCGTAATCTGGCATGATATTTAGGCTATGTTTCTTTTGTAGCATACAATAGTTCTTGTGCTACTATGTAGAAGAACCCATGGGTGTTATGTTTGTGTTGTATTAATATATCAGATGTACTGCATTACAACGATCAGTTCAGTCATGGCATCAAATGTAACACCTTTGGTGTTACTGTAGCAGCTATAATACATCTACAGTTTCTCTACATTAGTTGCTACAGTGTAAACCTAATTCAATGGAGATGCTGCTTTCTATTATTGAAGTTGGATCAATTAAAGTCAATTGGAAAGTTTAAATTTTCAAACTCATGTGCATTGTGGATCATTAAGCTCAATCGGAAATTTTTCAGAATTTATTGGAATCAAATTAGACCACACTTCCAAAAGATAAAGTGTTCCTCACAACTTGTTATACAAGTGAGCAAATCTGGAAAAAAAATCTTGAGCTCAGGAAATATTTATTTCAAGTGTCCAAACAGAGCTAAGTAACTCAGTTTCCAAATTTAGAAATTTCTACTTAAGCAATTAGCTATCTTTGAAATGTCATATCTTCTCGAATCTTGCGAGTTAAATTGTGCATGTCACCCAGATAGTAGTGCAAGATTTGTAGATTACTTGGGAGCACTCCTTATCTAGATTTGAGTCCTAATAAATTTGTGGCAGTGACCTCAAACTCCATAGTAGATCAATTTCTAGGATTTTTTCAGGAAATTGCGTAAAGGTTAGCACTTTTGGAAATTCAATATCTTATTCGATTTTGGGAGATGTTGTATGAATGTCAACTGGATGAAAGTGCAATACATATAGTTTAGTTTGGAACACTCCTTGCCCAGTTTTGTAAAGTGGTGTACTTGTGATAGTGGGAGCAATATATTTAAGTGGCCAGCTCTTTTGGGTATGAAATAAACAGTCCTTCTCCCACTTGTAAAGGAACTTTCAATATTTGAATACAAGTGAGTCAATGTAAATTCATATTCAAGTATAGTATATGAAGATAGAATTTTAGACAATTTATCAGATTTTTCCAGAAAGGTTTGAACCCCTTTAAAATTCAAGTAAGATTCAAATTTGAATTTGTTCCAAAATTTATAACTTGCAATAGGCTGGGATTTTGAAGTTGGTCCAAAAAGTAAAGTTGCTCCTTGTGTTTGAAACTATCGTCCTGAAAAGTTTGGCAAATTTTGGACATCAGGAAGGTCATATTTGGTATTTTTAAAGTTAGAGCAACTGAAATCATTGGAAAAAAATGGAAAAAATTTAAAGAGGCAGGGCCTGCTGGATGCCACGCTGGCTCGGCCACTACCTACCACCTCGCACCGGCGCTGTTCACCGCCGCCCCGACCAAGTACACCTCAAGTCCTCCCTTATCCTCTGTGAGCGTCAAGCGTCGCAGGAAAAATCTCGTTTCCCTTCTCCTTCTCCCTGCCCCACCTCACATGCCTAAGCGTCATTGCTACCTCCCCCGAGCTGCGTCGTCATTGACCACCGCCACCTCCTTCGATTTCCTCCTCATCATGCTCCAATCTCGGCCCCCTGCTCGCCCAGCCGCACAGCGCAGTGCCGCACTCCTCTAGGCAGCGACTGTTGTCTCGTGCGCCCTGCATCACCGCCGAGAGGTTCCCCATCCTCGGGCCGCTGTTCACCGCGGGGAGTGCTCGAAGCACCGAGACGTCGCTGCCTCCTTCCTCCTCCGTGGGCACCGCACCATCGCCTGGTGACTCCAGCCGTGGAACTGTGCCGTCGTCTACTCCGCAAGCACCGCCTCAACCCAAGTGTGCTCTACGACCCCCGAGCCAACTTCCCCGACCTTGTGTTCGCGTCCCCGCCGTCAAGGCTTCTCCCCGACCTATAGCTCTAAAATTCTTGAAAATTGAACCAAAATTAGTTCTAAGCTGTCCAACCTTAGAACTCTTGTTAGAACCTCCTATTCATGAGCCATGACCATAGAATTTTCCATGTTTACCCTTGTTTAAGCAACCTTATGTAATTAAGGTTTCTTTTAAAGAACTTAACAAGGTTTCACCATGAACACTTAGTGCTGATCCTAAAGCATAAAGAACACCTCATGGTCGGTCATGAGTAGTGTTAAGAAGAACCAAACTTCCTTAAGCTATGTTCTTAAGTGTAGTTAGTTAATAGTTGTTAATGAAGGAAATTAGCTAAACCAAAGTAATTAATCATCATAATCCCTAAAACCTAAAAGCAGCATCGATCTACTCGCCTTGTCGAATCTTCATTGCTCTTGTTTAAATCATGCATTTCATTCTGTATTAGGGTTGTCTATGACGTCGAGAAGGAAAGGCCAAGTCAAGAGCTCTTAGGGGCCAACATTCGTGAAGCTCAAGAAAATTAACTTTCTTCTGTTCTTAAGCAAAGACAAGCACTGGTGCATATCACCCCCCTCTAGAGATTTTACTTTACAATTGTCCTTAAGTTATTATTGACTAGTGCATTTATGTTATAGGAGTTGAATGAAACCCTAGAATGCATTATGCCTTTGTATATCACCTTGATCCTAGCTAGTGGAAAATCTGTTAGTAGTGCTATGCTTAACGGATAGAACTCCAGTAGAAGTCGAGTGGCAGACCCCACTCGCGAGATTTATGACTTTTTATATCCTGGTTTGAGACTGGAATGGTTTGAGAAAATGATTAGTTGATAGAATAGTTTAATATGAGACTGTGCGGGGCAATTAGTGAAAAGAGGAGAATATTAGATGGGAAGGAGGATGAGTGGTCTGATATGAAATTTGGAGCTCCAATGTGGTAGCCCCCGCCTATGTCGGTTAAAACCCGCGTCAGTTGGGTCTGAATGAACAAGTACTTGAATGTACTAACGCATATGGGACATATGTAATTCCCAAACTTAGTAGCTTCGTGTGTCACCGAGTTGGACGATACCTTACCTCCTTATAGATGTTATACGGGATAGTGTCGGGCCACCCACGGTGTGTCCGCTGAGGCATACACATGGAAAACAGCACTAGGGTGAGGTAGAACATAGTCCGACTCTTTGACCACGTCGTGAATTATTGCCACTCATGGTGCCCTCCTAGCCTGCGTGTGTCGCGTTGTCAGGTTTATACCATTGTAAGGTTGACTATTGATTCGAATCTCTGTGACACCCTCGGATATGGGTGATGGCTTGTTCGCCGCACCTAAACGTAGTAATTATACTTTCATAATGTTATACTTGGTTCATGAGATGGATATCGACTACTTGATAGTCGACGAGATGATTAATATCAAAATTGTTTGATCACAATTGCATAATTAGAATAGGATGCAATCCTATGATGCTAATTACTTAAACTTGGCTAATAACATGTTTAAAAGTATTTAAAGTTAGTTGATGTAGGCTTATGTACTTTTTACCACTTGAAGCATTTGCATGTCTAGAAGTCTAACCGCTTAATCACAATGGGTCAGTCTTACTGAGCGTAGTCGCTCAAGCTTTGCTTTGTAACTTTTTGTGTGCATATTCTCTTTCTCTTCTTTTCAGTGATACTGATGACGACTGGCAGTGGAAGTCCAGGCTTCTAAGTGCTGGATTCCGTACTGGAGTCCGTCACAGGCGTAGAGTTGTCGAATAAGGTCTTCACCTCTAGGGCGAGGTGAATGTTCTTGATCATCGAGTGAAACGCTTCCACAGACATGTTCTATCGTTTGAAGCACCTTGTTCTTCTCATTCTTGTAATCTGTAAAGTAAAGTGTAATAACTTAATTTTCAATAAAATTATAATTTTAAATGTTTCGTATGAGTGTTTGTATAAATTCTCACTTCGTCGAGTATCACCCGATCTGAATCCTAGAAGATGGACTCCTCATTTCTGAGGTGGTTCTATCATATAAAATAACTGCTTTTTTTGTGTTACGATGTGTGTTGTGTACCAGTCAGGGGGTTGTAAGTGGTGTCACGTAATGGTGAAATCGAGGAACACACGTCCCTGAAGGTTATAACAAAGCAATTAGTAACGTTGGTAATTGTTATACTAATGCATATGTAAAACATAATGGTGAAATCGAGGAAGAGACGTCCATGTTGTAATAGTGAAATCGAGGAACACACGTCAATCGTGTGTCTGTAATGTTGGGAGGACGGGGTTGTGATTGTATTGTTGTAACATGTGTACGCAATGTTGGAAAACAAATTGCTATATGTTGTAATCTGGCCTGACAACGAGTATTGAACTTTGTATGACATGCTGTAATTGTTGTTGTAACTATGAAAAAAAGTTGCATTCATCCATTACTAAAAAAATTGGTATGTGGAAAATGTCAGAACTAAATATTGATCTCTTGTTTCCTTCCACCCAGCCGAAATTTGTCTAGGCGTGGTGGCAGGTATTTTGGTTCATCAGGTGGACTAGCAGATAGTGCAGCATCTGATTCATCAGGTGGAATAGCAGATAGTGCAGCATCTCTACCCGATATGAGGTTCCCTTATTCTACAATATTGTGGAAAATTGTCAAATAATAGTGCACCGTGCCAGTTTGTTGGTTACCCAAGTGTCATAAAGAAAATTGCAACAGTTTTGGTATAAAAGAGTTTACCTCATCTATCTGTCCTTTCCATGTGTCTCCATTCCATAGCTCGATGTATTTCCACGCAAAAATTGCATCGTCATTTAGGTGGCCCTGTCTTATACAAGGCTGGAAGGGGGATTTGAACCTTGTTAGGTCCAGACATCTTGTTTTCATTCCATTCAATTGACTTGCAAAGCGCCTCGTAGATGAGAGGTGTCTTTTCTTTCATGGTATTGTACAACTCAATTACATCTTGGGGCTTCCATTGATTTGTGTGGAAAACATCAATGCGGCTATGGACTAGGTTGATGCAGCATGTAACCCAGTGTTCTAGTTTGTAGTACATCGGAATCCAAATCTATAATTTATTTCACACATTGAAATGAGTACAGTTACGAGTTTGGAAGAAGCATGTTCAATATTGTACCAAGTGTGAATGCTTACAAGTTTGACCCTTTCTGATATCGTAGTCCATCATGTTTTCTCTTAAGATTTGAACAGCATAATTGAAATGAATCGGTTCGCCGATGTCAGTTTCCTTATTGAGGTGCATCTGCATTTATATGGTTATTACTTTGTCTGGTAGTAGGAAAAAATAAATGGGTGCAATATATCATAATGTATACTTACAAAAAAATGTGGTGTGACAAAGATCCTGTAACCAGCTGCATCAAGCTTATGCACAATGTCATCGTGTCGGATGCATGTGAGTAGGTAATCGAAAGTCCAATGGGTTAGTGTGTGTTTGTTGTTGAAATAATGAACTATGTCTTGACCTGTAAGCCTGAGCATTGGCCCATGATGTATGAGGACTTGTCTGCAATAAAAGGGTTGCACAGAACACAGTCGTTGTAAGTTGCAACTTTGCGTGCGTCTATATTGAATAGATTGGAGGTATACCTGTGTAGTGTTGTGTCTGTTTTGATCTTCTTCATTAGAGCAAGAGCCTTTGTCAGCGGTACTTCCGGTCAGCGGCCTTTACTTTCAAAAGGGGACCGAAACTGGGAATGCTTGGGGACATTGCGTAGTCTATCTCCAAGTATTTGTAGCATGGACCGCGTAAACGGAACCTGACTTACAATAGATTGGGAAACTATGACTTTGTTGCTGCTGGTGTCATCATTACGAATCCATCCTTGTCATTGGTAAACTCATCTTCGTCGGATTCCTCAGCAGCGCTAACCTCCTTGGTACCCGGGTTGTCTTGTAACGGCGTATTAACCAAAATTCTTGATGTGTGGCATCCTAAATGTTTATGGAAAATTAAAATTTGATTGATGCAGAAATACCTCGCTGAAAGTGCGGTGATATTGAATACATTTTCTAGGAATCAAGAACTGGTCGTAGTTGTAAGTGTTTATGGAATACTTGGACCATATCGACGTTTTCCTTGTCACCAGAACCATTCTCTTGTAGACTGGCATGTCTAGGGTCAAGGAAATTGCATCTCTCTTCTACTTGCCGGACATTTTGTGCCAATACATGTGGAACTAGATTGACAGAAAAGGAAAAGATTATGTACATAACAAAGCAATGTAAGGCTTGTCATATAGAGTTGTAGGGATTAGTTATATAGGTTAAGCAACATTGACTACTGTGAGGACAGTTCAGCTACATTACTGGTGGTAATAAAACGTGAAAAAGAAGAAGAAAAAGGGACAGTTCAGCTACATGAAGGCGACAACGGTGACATAGTCGCATCATCTTCCTGCTGGGGCTCCTGATCTGCGTTAATATCTTCCTGCTCATTGATGGTCTCATCACGGTGTCGTAATGACTTTGTGCATTGCAGATAGACACTCCTTGTGTGCCGTAATCAGGACCTCTTGATCCTGTCTCATCAAATGTTATCCTTTATGTATCTCGTCGTCAAATTTCCTGATCAGCGCGTCAACCTCCTCCCTCTTTCTGTCGTCCACAAGCTCGGCAACAACATCTGCAAGGTGTTGTTTCAGGGATGCAAATGGAAGTTCCTCGGCTTGTTCATGGTGGCTGCTGCTTGTCAGGAACGCTATATCCTGGTGTGTTACACTGTCTTGGTTGTGGTAGCATGTGGAAGGTATGCTCTTAAGTTGCACACATAAAGGAGTAATTACATTGTATAACATAGATTGAAGTATCCCCATGACAGTGCACATGAATTGCAAATGACAAGTCAATTAATTGTTGCAGAGCAAAAAAGGCAAAATCATTGGAAGCATTGCAAGTATCAATGGAAATGGTTGTAACATACCATGACAGTGCATATGGATTGCAAATAACAAGTCAATTAGTTGTTACAGTCCAAAAAGGGCAAATCATTGGAAGCATTGCAAAAATCAATGAAAATGGTTGTAATATCCCATGACAGTGTATATGGATTGCAAATGACAAGTCAATTAGTTACAGTGCAAAAAGGGGCAAATCATTGGAAGCATTGTAACTACCAATGGAAATGGTTGTAATATCCCATGACAATGCATATGAATTGCAAATGACAAAAGAATTAGGTGTAACAATGCAAAAGCGGCAAATCATTGGAAGCATTGCAAATATCATTGGAAATGGTTGTAAAAGACTATTGGACTATCAGAGTACGGAAGGAACAATCACCTTGCACTTGCCATAACGGTTAGGCCCAGAATCATTCTTTGTCCAATCCGCATGCTGTATGGACCTGATTACTTTAGTTGTATACAGTGCACAACGCGAGATTATAAGTGGGTCTATGGCATTAGGCACCATCAGGTCGTCTAGGTAGAGTATCTGTCATCACGTAATAAATACAATGATATGAAAGTTATGTGTGGGAAATTAGAACAAGTCTGTATATGTTGCAATGTAAGCCATGACTTACCATAAGGAATAAGGAACATCCCATTAAGGCTGGTTTCTTGACCCAAAGTTGTCGACTAAGCTTCCATTGTTTGCCTGCATCTCTGATGTTGTCATGTACTATCTTGCGTCAGTTGTATCCAGCAATCTCCCTAATATCTTGACACCAAATCACGTCAACTGACCTGAGATAGCAGTATGTGTTTGGGGTTAGGAAGTTGCTGTTCAACACCATGAAGAAAATCCTGATGCATAGGTCCTCGTCCAGGTTTGGACATCTTGTGGTGTTGTACATTTCTATCATTTCTGCAGCTCTTGACAGGTTTATCCTGGTGTCTTGTGGGTCTGGCTGGTCAGGAAACAGACGTGTTGCTATTTGCTTCATAATCCGGCACAGTGGGAGGGTCCCCCTATCGCTTAGCAACTCGAATACACACTTTATGGCATGCTCAATGACCTCAATTTGTTTCCCTCCAGCTACCTCAATCATCATGGTATGTCGTGTATGCGTTCCTGAGACTGTCTCCATGTTTGAATGGCCCGTATTCCGCTCTTGTAATGACGCGCTTCCAGCCATGCCTAGGTTGATCGCTGGATGGGGGTGGATCAGCATGTGGTTCCTCCTGCCGGGGTGCATCTATTGTGTGTTCCGTGGCCATCTGTCTTCACCACCTGCACGAGATGAATTGCCGTCAGTGATGGTTGTGATTGGTACACAATATGGAAATTGTAACGAAGGAAGGACATTTTCCAGCAATTTTAGCATCAGTGACAAGCACACGACATGGTTTGGTAGTAGATACTGTTTAACTACCATATATGGAACATAGTACAATGTATTTACAATGTGTAGCCTAAGTACTTTCTATATGATTGAATCTGAAACTTGTGTGGGGCTACTGTGTAACAAAACAGAGATGAAACAACGAAGGTTGGTTGTAAACTCATGATAAGTAGGTATTTCCAGTGAAACAACTTGCATCGAGTACCACACATTACGTTTGCAGCCACCATCTACCAATGCTGGGATAACATAGTATCAAATTGGATTCATTACCGACAAAATCAAATGTTTGATTCCATACATGAACGAGAAGATGAGACCATGTGAACCCTAGAGTCACATCGGGTGCGAGTAAGACCTAACGTTGCACGAAGTAAATGACATAATCGCGTATGGTATGAACCATGAAAGGGGGGTGGATGTACCTATTGCCGACGGGTTTAGGGTTCCTACACCCCTCGATCCTCAGTACTTAGGCGACGATGGATGGGTCATGGTCACCAGGCTCCACTGGAATGGGGGAGGGGCCCGAATGTGGAGAGAATGGATTGGGGTTGAGCAGCTGTGCTCCCGTGGAGATGGATCTCCAAGGCGGCAACGACGGATGGATCCCTATGCCCGGGATTTCTACATCGGGAAACACACGAGTGAGATGGGTATTGGATCGGGGGTAGTGGTGTGGGTGGATATGGCACCGATGAGTTCCAGTCGGCGGGTGCGGGACTGAGTGAATGCAACCTAGTCGGTTGGTCCAAGACGGGGTGCGGGACCGGGTGCGTGGAACCTGGTCGGTTGGTCCAGGATTGGGTGCCACTGGGTGTATTGGTCGGGCATTGCGCAGCAACAATAGAATGTGAGCCCAGGCTAAATATAAATATATACTATATATAATTTCAAGAACAAATTCATTATAACTTATCTATAAAAAAGAGAAATTTATCAAAGATTTGTGTGATTAAATCTGTCAGAAATTTTGCCTTTTTACTGCTCTTTCATTCTTATGAATTTTGTCAGTGTTTATTGCACTGGCAAGAATATGATCGTCAAGATCGCGCGTTCAAGTTCCGATATGGTCTTGCGAACTACCGAGCACACTATGATATATCTTAGTTCAGACTCATCCTTGGAGGTAATAGCGCTACGTCCACCGATTTAGTATTGAAGATGAACAGAGGTTACAATGGGATGAGCAGAGAGCTTGAGAAGTTCACGTGGTGAAGAGGGAAATGATCACATACCCCCTGCCTGAAGGGTAGAGGGCCTTTTATAGACCATCGCAGTGGTCGGATAACTATGATCTAATTACTTTTACATTCATGAGGAGATTTACATGACCAGTGGGGCTCAGACTTGAGAAGGTTGATTCGTAGGGGCCAGTTGGGGCTTCCATGGCCTTCTTCTGAGCTCCCGGGTGTTCTTCTTGGCTCCCGGATGTTCTGGGCGCTAAGGTGGATGACACACAGGATGATTCTTGAAGAGATAGCTTCACGATGTGGCTTTACTTGACAGCTAAGCTGTTCCACGTGGGGCTGATGTGGATGGAATAGCCTACCCTCTGCACCGGCCTATGGTCCGTAGTTGTCAGGTGAGGGAACAGGGACTTCTGTCAGGCGTTGTCTTGTCTTGTCACGACAGTGGACGGTGGCGCCTTTTAGGGGATGTGAAGCACCATGAACATATATATTTGATGGAGAGTTGATTGCTTCAGTACTTGCACTACTGAATCTTGCATGGAGTAAATCGTTTCTACTAGGTGATACCCATTTCATAACAGAGTCATCATGATATTTAGGCGTGTATTCATAATCTAGCTGCTACGCCACACAGTGATGGGATGGATTCTACACTTGAGTACATACTATCAGATGCGTGTGGATTCCTGTAGTTATGCCCCTTCGTGCCAGGCTCCTAAGGCCACCGCTTCTCGAGGCTCGGAGCGGGCAATGCTTATCCATTGCGGGAAGCCCCTGTTGCAGACAGGTGGCGAAATCCTGTTTGCCCGTGCTAATCGTAGGGTGGAGAAGTGATGGCGTGGATTACTCTCGGTATTAGTTATTTATAGGCTGGTGGCCCCTCCTCTTCAGCCTGAAGTGGTGGGGTTATTTCCTAGTACGGGGTGTATGGTTCCCCAGCTGTTTTGCCGCTGGAGGGAACCGGTCATATCCAGAATTTTGAACCATAACCAGTGACCTACAATATCCGGCGTATTTTACCCTGACAGTAGCCCCCGAGCCCTCCGTTGAGTGGGTGGCTGGCCGGAGCCGGTCACCCGATGGTGGGCGCAACTGGTTCTCGTATGGTATTATGGGCATCTTCCGTGGGATTCGGCGATGAGATTGTGGGGCTAAAGCCTCCACAATCTTGGCTAGGAATCCTACGGTGGTGCCCACCGTGTAGCCCCGAGGCTACGTCTGAGGTAAAAGCTCAATTGAAGGCTAAGTTTCATATGTACTGATGGGTATAACACTAATGACTTAATGAAACCCCTCGATTCCATTTGGGTTGTCAGAATGTGGTGCAAAATTCTCACTGACCCCGTTCTCAAGTGTTTTGATAACCCGGAGAGGCTGAACTGTGGAAACTTACTAGTCAGCATGGCTCCCAAGCTCTCGAGCTGGCTAACGGTCTGAGATTGAGCACCGCAATGCCAAGTCAAGATCTGAGTGGAGCCAGAGTCACCGTTCAAGGGTGAGAGCTAGCCAGTGCAAGTGCCTCTTCATAGGATTAGACAGGGGCTAATCCCCCCCCCCCCCCACAATCAAATCCAGGCCAGGTGGTTTCACACGTCTTTCCTGGGTAATCCTAGCGGAAAATCAGGACAGCTCGATGCTAGGCCACACGAAGGGGCATGAAGAAAACCTCCCGGTCATGACTCAGATATGAAGCTTGAGGATGTCAGATCCCCTCAATGGAGCGTCAGATGCGCCAACTGCTGACCACCCTTTGTGTCGCTTCGTCCCTCACACTGGTTTCTTTAGGCGGCTCTAACCCGACTCGGTGGGTTTTGCCTTCGAACCCTGAGATTTGATAGACCCCATGGCAAACGTGGGACTCATTTCAGATACAGTTATCGTATCCCATGATGTATAGGGTGCATCGTACGAGGAGCTGAATGACGTATAAGATTATTTTTACTGCGCCTTTTTACCGCGCCTGCGGAGCCTAGCCACTTTGCCTCCTTGGTTGTTACACCGCAGGGCTATAAAGCTGACGGTCGCTCCTGCGCAACCTACATCTTCTCACACGATCTCTCACCATCTTCCCGCCTCCTTCCCTATGGCTGAAAAGAAAAGAGGGAACAGAGAAACAGATCTGAAAAAACAAGAGTTAGTTGTTGAGCTTATGGGGAGTCGTCTCTCTTTCCCATATGTTCCATGGTGGAGTTGGGTTGGCCCGCGTCGGAGGTCACACAAGAGCACTTGCAAAACCTCATAAGCTAGGGGTATATGACAGTGGTAGAGTTAGCTACCTGTTGTGCTCAAGGATGCTGCATCTCCTGCTCTGGTGGGGGGATACATCGTGGCGTGCGTAACATTCTTCGAGCGGGAATTTGGTGTGCCATCACATGAATTTCTCCATTCCCTGTTGTAGTTCTATGACCTGGAGCTACATCATTTGAATCCTTCGAGGATCCTGCATATGGCGGCCTTCGTGACCCTGTGTAACGCCCTGATTTTAACAAGGAAATAAATCTCTAGGAAAATCAATTATGTAAAAAAATAATTATTTATTGCATTTCATGCCGCTGCATATTTTCTTGTGTGATGAAGTGCTCTTGTATTTTATTGTGTGAGTAGAAGTCATCAAAATTCAAATTTGGTTTGAATTCAAATTAGTTTGCAATTTGCATAAGGGTTTGAAAAATTATAAATGATTTTCTATTTTCCGAAGGCGTATTGGGACGAATCCCAATCTCGGCCCAGCTGACCTCCTCCCGTGCATGGACCGCTTGGCCTAGCTGGCCAGCTACCGGGTGCGCCCTGCCCCCGTTGCATTAACCTGATCCGTTTTAGCGAAACCCGACCCGATAGCTTGTTAACCCGACCTGAATCTGAGTTCATACCCGTTAAGGCGATTCATTTAAACCGATTTTATTCCTTTTTCGATCTCTTTTGAATCTTCATGAGATAGAGTTCGATTCAAACTAGGAAAGTGTTAGGATCTTTACCATCTACAATTCGGTATAAAAAGCCCTATATATGGTGCCCGTTCTACGATGAAATTTGATCTGCAAATATTGAAACCCTAGCCACCGCCCTAGCTCGCTGTCGCTCTGTTGGAGACCTCACCGCGCCGAGCCAACACCACGTCGCCCTTCTATGTGTACGCGCCGCCCCCGCATAGCCTAATCTCATCATCGGCCGACTGTTGGAGCTCGTTGTCGATAACGCCGAAGGATGGGGCAAGCCGACCGTCGTCACATGCCCTACTTCGGTCGCCCCTGCCACTCGAAGACCCCCTAGGTGAGATCCCCTCGCTGCGCTGTGTCCGTACGGTCAAACCTCATAAAAACGGTGCCCCGTAGCATGAGTTACACCCGGCTCTGGCGAGCCACCGTCATGGTCGAGGCGCGTTGCCGCTCGCTGCGCCGCCACCTCACCGGCCCCGTCTCAGCCGTCCACGCCTTGATCAACGACCAAGATTAGATCGGCAATACTCTTTTGTTTTAATAAAATATGAGCCACAGATCAAAGAATAAGTGGTCGAGAGTGATCCACTATGCCATAGACTCATGAGCCAAGACCATGGACTTATTCCACAGGATTTTTAGTAGAAAAATAATTTGGTGATTATAGAAAATAGCCGGTGCTGGTAATTTTACAAAAACACCCCTAAACTTTTCTGAAATTTTATTTTAGTCCCTGCAATTTTACATTTAGGACCATATTTAACTTTTTATAATTACAATTATGTCCTTTTGTTAATTGATTCGGTTTATATTATTTCCTATTTAACCTATTAACTTCAAACATTTATAACTTCTTAACCGTAGCTCCGATTTAGGTGTTTCTTACGCTCACACGTTTGTAGGGATGAGTAGCATCTTTTAGTACTATTTGTGTAGACATTAGTTACTATTTGATATACTGTTTGTTTATTTGTTTGCAATTACTTGTTTCCGATCGCTACCGTTAGGCGCCGAAGACTTTGAGAATCTGTAAGAGCTCGACTTCCAAGACTTTGAGCAGAAACCAGTGGGAGAGCAAGGCAAGTGATCATTGACCATTTTGTTCCAATATGCTTTCTCTCTCTAGTATATACAAGCCGCATGCATTAATTGGTTACCTAAGTCTTCATACTTTAGGATTGAATTTTTATGGTTAGTAATTTTGCTTGGCCCTGCAGTCTTGAGTCATCGTACACATCTTTCCATCTTTGTAATATTGAGTTTAGCTTGTGTTGAGTGTGTTAATCTTCCATCCATCGTGATGTGAGGCGACCGTGGGGAGGTTCGATGCTGTGATTTAAGCAAGGTTTGAAATGGTGGGGAAGGTTGCGACCTTCATGGTTTATGGTTAGTCATGCTCGAATCTGCTAAGGACCGAGTTTTAGGAGTAGACACCCTAGGACAACAGGTGCCACCACGTGTCCGGTATGGAACGACTTGCTTACTAATTATGGATGCTATGGGAAGCGTGCCTTGCTTGAATGAGTGAAAAATTAGTATAGTTACTCGCTAGACTCACACGGTGAAAGTGGGGTCGTGGTACTGCGTACTACCCGAGAAACCTTATCACTGCTATGGTACCACATACTAGCTTAGCTAAGCCTGGCATATGACCTATAGTAAATCTTTGTAATGACATGTAGTGATCTCTAGGTCATACACCAAAGGAAGTGTAAGAAAGACAAAAATGAGATTTCTCTAGTCGCTTAGCTAGCGATGAAATCACTACTCGTGGATACATGGTGATTACCTTTGCAAAGTGTACAACTGTCATGATAGCCGTGCTTATAGTTATAAGTGATCTATGATCCTCTTTTGACTAGATGGTATGATATGTGATAGTTGGAATGATTTTGGTATAGCCTGTATGGAGTCGTATGATGTATAGAACCCCTTTGTGGATCATACTTTGAGATTAATTCAACATAATTAGGTAGCCTTAGCCTACAAATTTAACTTAGTAGTTTTGATGCTAATAATTAGAGGGTCAAGTATATGCACATTTCCGCTTACCATTTTACTATATTTTTATCCTTGTTATTACCTTGCATTATCATTTATTATTTTCACCTGCTGCTCAGAAGGAGAAGGTGGACTGGAATTCTTCGACGAGGAGTTCTAGGCTACGTGTCATTCCGGTTGCCATTCATGTGGAGTTATGGAGTCTTCCGCTGTTTTGTTTTGCTAAGAGTCGACATAGTCTTTAGAGATATT
>VSTD030000044.1:0-22288 GCA_008808055.3 Sporobolus alterniflorus | reverse complement strand
CCTGTCCCCATACAGGCTCAGATAAACTGGACAATGATCCGAGCGTGATGAGACTACGTGCTGCAGTTTTAACCCAGGGAACTCATTCATCCAGCAAGGTGATGCCACAGCCCTGTCCAACCGGACTTTGACATTTCTCTCCCCTTTTTGCTGATTATCATAAGTCCAAGGAAGACCTGAAAATCCAATATCATGTAGATCACAATATAAGAGTGTATCACGAAAATCATTCATCTGCCTCTCCAGACAGCGCAAAAATGCTCAAAGGACCATAAAACTTTATTGAAGTCCCCGATCATGAGCCATGGCCCGGGGCAGTGAGATTTGATCCATTTTAGCAGTTGCCACATTACCCCACGATCTTGAACCCGGGGTTCCCCATATACAAATGTCCCCCTCCATCCCTTCTTCATTTCAGAGCTTCAAATCTTTGTGTCTATGTGATGCAGACCATACGACAGAATATCAATCTTTATAGAATCATCTCAAAATAGGGCAAGACCACCACCCTTTCCAACACCATCAACAATGAATCTCTTATTCAAACCCAGCCTAAATCTCAAATTATTCATGCGTTCTTTATGTTTTCTTATTTCAGATAAGAGCACTATATTAGGGCAAAGATCACGTATCAAACGTGTGAGCTCTTGAAATGTCCGGGGCTACCCAAGCCCCCGGCAGTTCCAGCTCAAAGTACTCATTGCTCCTGATGGGTCTCACTCGAAGAGCCCATCAGGATTTTAGGATCCGATATCAGTAGAGCATCTGTAGCAGTCATCTCTTCCTTCATCGTCTCCTCAGCATACATCAGCCGATCCTGTCTAGCCATATCCTCCATCTCATCTTTGACCATTTCTTGCAAGGCATCCATCATCACAGTCTTCACTGGAGTCCGCTGCCGTTTGTTACCTGACATGCCGGTAACTTTAAGCATTGCCTTCTTATCGACGCTACTCCCCTTGTCATGGAACTTTCGAGAATGAAAGCGCTCAATAGCCGTTGGTGGAGTTCCCTTAGACCGTTGCACTTAAGCATCATCCTAAACCTCGTCATCAGTCGACATGTAGATCCCAAATGATACACGGTCGTGACCCCCTGACCTGCGAGAAACATCGCTGGTATTATCAGAGTTGCAAGCCATCTTCAGCCCCTAGACACTTTTTGCCATATCATTTTCAGTGGCCTCCTGCGTTTCTTCGTCCATTGCACCCTGGGAATCCAGCACTTGCTCCTGGAGAGGGGCAGTGCCCTGGCCATGCGCATTGTCTTTATTCCCATGCTCTGATCTAGTGGCCACACAACTCTACTGGTTGCCATTCTCATGGAAATCTCTCTTACCCGGCGCAGAGGTGACGCCCTCAGTTCTTCACCAAACCTGATCTCATGATCCTCCCCACTGTCCCAATAAGCTACTGCATAACCAATACAACCACAAGAAAAGCAAAAGTGAGGGACATTCTCATAGTGAAGCATAATCTCCATCATGCCTCTCCCTTTGACTCTGACCCATAACTTTGGCTCCAGTGGCTTGGTGAGCGGATAGGCAAGCCGGACATGAAGGTAGCCAGGATATCTGGTGTCCATCCGAATGAAAGAGCCCACCTGTTCACCAAGCATTCTTGCAATGTTCTCTTTCATCATGGCTGGTGGCAGATCATAGAAGCGGACCCATAAGTCTAAGGACTCAATACGAATCTCTGATGGTCTCACAGATCCATCATAGTGTGTGACAATGAAAGCATCTCCTTTGTGCCTCCAAGGACCTCCCTCAATGGCCTTTGTTTTCTCCTTAGGCGTCATGAATTCAACCCTAAAGATGTAGTCACTGATCTTCTCCAATTTAGCCAGCTTCTTGATATTCCATGCCATTAGCATGTCTGCTAGAAGGACCTGTGGATTGTAACTTTTGTGAGAGTAGTAAACCGCAATGGCCATGCAATCAGACACAGCCTCTACTCCTTCGTCTTCAAGATCAATCTCCAATGTATTGTCCTCCTCCTCTGTGTTCTTCTGACTCACTAGCTTGGCCACAGTAGACATCCAGAATCTATCCCTGCCTTTCATCTTTCCTCACCGTTTCCTCCAACCCACAGCGTTGATTGGAGGTTTTTAGAAGGCGTCCTTTGATGGTTAGGCTTTCATAGTACATGGATACAGTGGGTTATGGAGTGTGTTACCACCGTACGATACTCTGTCAGGCTGAATAACGTGCCATTGGAACCTTTCAAGCCCTCGCGTGGACTACGGCAAGGTGATCCGCTATCTCCATATCTGTTTCTTTTTGTTGCTGATGGCTTATCGTGGTTGATGCAGTGGGAAGTTGACTAAGAAAATCTCAATCAGCTACATGTGTGCCGACGCGCGCCGAGCATCTCACATTTGTTATTTGCGGCTGATACACTAATGTTTATGGAAATCAAGGAGCAGCAAGCAATGGTGATAAATAGAGTGCTTCACTAGTATGAAAGGGGAACGGGTCAGCTTGTAAACCCAGCAAAGTGCTCTATTATGTTTGGGAAGAACTGTGCGGATGCGGACAAGGAAAAGACTAAGGAAAATTTGAGTGTGACACATGTTGCAGAGGATGAAAAATACATGGGTCTTCCAACTCCACAGGGGAAGATGAGCAAGGAGAGATTCAAACCGACAAAAGAAAGGTTGGCAAAGCGTCTCACAAGTTGGGATGAGAGATGCATGTCGGCAGGTGCATAGGAGGTATTGATAAAATCTGTAGCGCAGGCGATTCCTACGTATGTGATAGGAGTGTTTAAGCTGCCCGACACACTTTGTTATGAGATGACAAGGATGATCAGATGTTTTTGGTGGGGAGAGGAAGCAGGTCAAAGGAAAGTCCACTGGATGGCGTGGGAGAAACTTCTGCTCTCTAAATGTTGTGGTGGAATTGGATTTTGGGACATGCGACTGTTCAATCTAGCCTTGCTCGCAAGGCAAGCATGGCGTCTTATACATGATCCGGCCAGTCTTGGTGTGCAGATTCTAAAAGCCAAGTACTACCCTAATGGTGAGCTGACAGATACGGCCTTCCCTAAGGAATCTTCTCCTACCAAGAAAGCAATTGAGCATGGCCTGGAGCTGGTCAAGAAGGGCATTATTTGGCGCATTGGAGCGGGTGATAAGGTTCAGATATGGCGGGACTCTTGGATCCCTAGACCGACATCACTGAAGCTAAGTTTGAAGAAAGGACGCAGCAGGTTATGATGGGTTTCTCAGCTCATGAAACCAAACCAGCGACAATGGGATGAGCAGGTGTTAAGATCGTGCTTGTATCCGCATGATGTCGAAGCCGTGCTACGCATAAGACTCTCTGACAGGCTACAGCAGGATTACACTGCATGGTTCTATGAGAAGTCAGGCCTGTTCACAGTTAGAAGTGCTTATCATTTGGCGGTCATGAATAAACTGGGGGCAGACAGACCTCGGAAAGACGAAGGCAGCAGCACAAGCGCTGATGGACGAAGGAACCTCTACAATGAGATATGGTCAGCTCATGTACCGCAAAAGGTCAGGATCTTTGCATGGAGGCTAGCTCAGGATGGACTGGCGACACAGGAGAATCGGAGGCGACGAACGCTGGTGCAGAGTGCAACGTGCACCATATGCGGCCGAGAGGATGAGAGTGGTTATCATGCTACACTTTGGTGCACCAAGGCGAGGGCACTCCGGCTAGAACTGAGGAAGCACTGCGCACTTCCCGAAGAGGCCAGGTTGAGTTACACAGGGCCTGATTGGCTACTAATCTTGCTAAACCAACTGAAAGAAGGCCCGAAGGCAAGATTCTTACTCATGTTATGGCGCGCCTGGCACTTGCGAAATGATATGGTGCATGGACAGGGAACCGGTTCTATCCTGGGGTCAGTGCAGTTCCTGGTCAATTACTGGGACACATGGCGGAACGCACATTCATGTAATCCAGTGCCAGCTAGTACGAAGGGTAAGGAGAAAATGGAGGGAAGCATATGTAGGGATGGGCATGCGAATGGGGTAAAGGACGATACACCAGCGTAGAAGATCAAATGGGAGCCGCCACCGGAAGGATGGGCAAAGCTAAATACAGATGCAGGCTTCTGCAATGAGACTGGCAATGCAGGAATCGGGATTGTCATTCGAGACTACAGGGGCAGAGTTCTTCTCACAGCCTGGAGTTTTATCAGGCACTGCGGTTCGCCGGAAATAGCTGAGGCTGAGGCGTGTTTGCAAGGAATTCGTTTAGCGGCACAATGGGTGCGGTTGCCAGTGCGAGTTGAATCTGATTGTCTCGCGCTCGTGAAGGCGGTGAGCGATCGACATTCCTCTCGAGCTACGTGGGAGGGAATGATGGATGAGATAAGGGCGGCCACTCAGCTGCTGTCAGACTGCAAGATGAACCACGTACGTAGAGAAGCAAATGAGGTTGCGCATGACCTAGCCCAAAGAGCTTTAAAGCAGCGTGAATGCGTTGTTATGTGATCTATTGCACCAAAATGTGTGCGTACGCGTTTAGAAGTCGAGGCAGTCCTGGGTGAGTATACCCACGTGAGTTGTAATGATCCCGTTCAAAATTAATGGAAGCTGCCTTGATTCGCAAAAAAAAAATATACTAGGAATTAGTAACAAAAGCACACAGATGCGTTGCGGAAAGGTTTGCCTAGAGTCGAGTAGGTTATAGGGATTCCTCACATCACTTTGGATGGCTGCAAACGCAGACCAGCATATCGCACCCCCAAAGATGTCGCTCTGTCCTGTCTGAATGTCTGGCTCTCCATATGTCAATGGAATAGCAGATCAAAGCTGGACTGGTCACAAAATAGTGCAACTTTGATTTCATTGATGTGCTAGTTCTGTAGTTCAGTTGTACTAGCAAAACAGCTTTGTTTGGCCTAGTTTAGACTCCTTTTTATATATGGCAAGAAGCTAATACAGGAAGTAAGTGAAATAATTGCTTCAATAATATATTCGGCAACTTGGCAAACTACTGCCTGTAAATTAGCTTTGGTGCATTAATAAACGAACAATGATGCTTATTTGATTCTATATTATTTGAGAAAACAGTTTTGTGAAATCGGCAACAAAAGAAAACATAAAAGTCAGTCTACACAGTTGAGCACGTGTGTGATTATTGTTCAGATCTTCTGCAGGTATTCGTGGATTTGAAAGATAACAAAAGTGAGCAGTTTTATGATCCAAGATACTGGTCAGTATTTACCCTAAACTACTGACCAATATTTTAAGAGTCATATTGGAATATAACTATTAATTAATGTATTTACATTTTATTCTAGAACAATTAATCGTGCAATTATAAATTGTACTGTTGTACAAATCCTAAAGCATCACTAACCAACTAATTAATCTAATTGTTACTATACTGATTTTACCCAGTCCGAGCTAGTATTATTCCCAGGCCCGTTGTGGATGTCCTGCCTGACCCAAGCGAGAAATTCATAGATTGGTGGCGGGCTGTGAAATACACGATCCCTTCCAATGTAGACTGTCCAACTCTGCTCGCATCATGAAGTGAGGCTGACAAACGACATGTTCTTCGTTCGACTTCAATCATACTAGTTCTGATACATTTGTAATACATGCTACAAATCTATATCCTCCATCCTTGTCGTTTGGTCGATTTGGAAGGAGCGTAATGCACGTCTTTCAGGATCAGAGTCAGCAGGTGCCCAACCGCATTACGTGCTTCCATTGGGTCGGTGCAGCCTGTACTTCCTCGTCGGCCTTGCTACAGTAGCTCTGCTATGTTTTTGTTTCCTCACGATCCGTCCATCCAATGCAGACTGTCCAACTCTGCTCGCATCATGAAGTGAGGCTAACAACCCCGACATGTTCTTCGTTCGACTTCAATCATACTAGTTCTGATACATTTGTAATACATGCTACAAATCTACGTTCTCCATCCTGGTTGTTTGGCCGATTTGGAAGGAGCGTAATGCACGCATCTTTCAGGATCAGAGTCAGCAGGTGCCCAACCGCATTAGGTGCTTCCATTGGATCCGTGCAGCCTGTACTTCATTGTCGGACTTGCTACAGTAGCTCTGCTCTGTTTTTGTTTTCTCACGATCCGTCCATCCAATGCAGACTGTCCAACTCTGCTCGCATCATGAAGTGGGGCCAACAAACGACATGTTCTTCATTTGACCTCAATCATCAGAGTCAACAGATACATTCGTAATACTTGCTACAGATCTACATTCTTCATCCTGGTCGTTTGGTTGATTTTGATGGACCATAATGTGTGCGTGTTTCAGCATAAGAGTCAGCAGGTGCCCAACCTAATCAGGTGCATCAAGGATGAAGGTTTCCTTTGGATCGGCGCAGGCTCTTCCTTGGCGGACTTGCTACAGTAGCTCTGCTATGTTTTTATTTCCTCACGGCTAAGATTCTCCTTAGCCGCTGTTTGTAAACTTAATAACTGTATCTATTCTGCCTCTTAATAAAATACGCACTCAGATGTGTTCTCGAAAAAATTATTAATTAGGTAAATGTTGCCTTGAGATTCGTGGTAACATGAAAAAAATGTACCAGAGCATTTCTCCTACTATTATACACCTATAATTTTCTCCGAAATTACCCTTAGCCATACAAACTATTGGTCATGATTAGAAGAGAATAGATCTTCGCCTTCCCATCAAAAGACTGGCCAATAGTTTTGGGTAAATACTGGTCAGTCTAGTGGACCGTAAAAGTGTTAAAAATAAAGTTCCTGATTGCTCTAACAAGTACACCACTAAGAAGAAATACTACATTTCCACTACAGGGAAAGTCAGATGAGAATTCTCCATGTATCAAAATGTCGAAACATTCATGAACCAAGAGAAAATTTTGCACCTGTTATCACCTAGTGATGCCGATCAGCAACGAGTCCTTGTCACAAACCCTGCAGCACTGCTGGCAGAAAACAACACTTGCCCGACATAAATCTCAGGCAACCGATGCCTGCGTATGGTAAGTTAGAACTCTTCTGCTACTTAATTCAGTGGGAAGCTTCGGACCAAATTATGGGAGGAAATACTTAGCTCTCTCGCAAGAGTGAGAATTTGAATTTATTTTCCATGTGATTGAGAAAAGGTGGGGAATCCGATCCATCCAGTGTTTAAAGCATGGTCTCAAAACTATGAAAACGAACAGTGCGTGGTATGGTGGATGAGCTGCTTGTTTTCTCTACTTTCGTTGTTCAAAAGCAGGTTCTTGGAGAAAAGCAGGTGTGCACCGATCGAATCGCCCCTTGTTCTTGTCATGGGTGATGGAGAGAAGTGTGCCGTTGAATATTGAATGATCATATTACATAGCTTTGGTATATATTTATAGAGGGGCTGACGGTCTAACTGCCTGGCGGCGCGGTCAAATCGCTCGTGGCGGTGGCGGCCAGGGAAACCCTAACCCTGGGCGGACCGTCTAGGAGGAACCCCTAATGGGCCGGGCCAAGCCTCATGCAGGAGGTGACCCCGGATCTATGTACCTATGATACAACACATTTGCTAAGACCCCCGCAGTCAAAACTCTAGCCACGACGAATGTTGAGACTGGATCGAAATTCCAAAAACACCGAAGTAGGAAGACACTTCGTGAAGATGTTCATGAACTAGGAGGTTGTCGGCACGTGCAGGACGCTGATATCACCAATGGCAACGCATTCCCGGAAGAAGTGGAGGTCGATCTCAACATACTTTCTACGTTGGTACTGAACAGGGTTGGTGTAGAGGTAGATGGCGCTGACGTTGTCACAGTAGACGAGAGTGCTCTTTGACAACAGAGCATGACGCTCTTGGAGGAGCTGTCGGAACCAACAAGCATCAGCCACGCCATTGGCCACAACGCGATACTCAGTCTCAGCGCTCAATTGGGAGATGATGTTCTGGCGCTTGGAGGATCGGGAGACGAGGTTGTCGTGAGGAACACAGTGTAGCTCAAGGTGGACTGACGTGTATCCAGGCAACCCGCCTAGTTCACATCCGTGTAGACCATCAGTTCAGAGGAGGAGGCGGAGCATCGTAGGTAGAGGCTGAATTCTAGGGAGCCTCACAGATAGCGCAAGACACACTTCATCATGGTGAGGTGAGGCTCCCGGAGATCATGCATATGAAGGCAAATCTGTTGTACGACGTAGGCGATGTCGGGGTGGGTGAACATCATGTACTGGAAGGGCCTTGGTGAGGCTCCTAAACTGAGTCAGATCAGCAATAGGAGGCCCAGAAGTAACTGAGACATTGACCTACGTGTCCATGGGCGTCGAGACCAGCTTGCAGGCCACCATGCCAGCACGCTCAAGGATGTCAAGAGCGAATTGGCACTAAGTGAGGAAGAGTCCATCTGCCTGTGCTGCACGGAGACCCCCCAAAAAGTGGTTAAGAGGGCCGAGGTCCTTTCCCGCACAAGGGCAAATATGGTGTGCTGCAGGAGCACTGTGCTAGATGCGGTGAGCACAATGTTATCAACATAAAACAACAATTATACTGTATCTATGCCGTGGTGGAAGACGAACAAGGAGGTGTCAGACTTGGCCTCAATAAATCCCAAAGTGAGGAGGTATGTGGTGAACCGGCTATACCAAGCCCGAGGCGCCTTCTTCAGCCCATAGAGAGACATGTTGAGGCGGTAGACTCGGTCAGGCTACGTGGGATCAACAAACCCTGTCGGCTGGCTGCAGTAGACTGTCTTCATGAGAGTACCATGCAGGAACACATTCTTCACATCAAGCTGGTACGAACCGACTGTACCAAGCTCGAGGTGCCTGCTTCAGCCCATAGAGAGACATGTTGAGGCGGTAGACCTGGTTAGGCTACATGGGATCACCAAACCCTGTCGGCTGGCTGCAGTAGGCTCTCTCCATGAGAGTATCATGCATGAATGCATTCTTCACATCAAGCTGATGGACGGGCCAGGAACGCGACACGGCTAGGGAAAGCACCATGCAGATGGTGGCTGGCATGACAATCGGGCTGAAAGTCTCATTGTAGTCAACGCCGAGCCACTGGGTGAAGCCCCGCTTTGCCCGCGTAGTCATTGGATGAGGGTTGACCAGAGGTGCCACCGGTACAGCCTTCACCAGCGGCGACTGTTGAAATAGAGGTGGTGCCAGTGGCTCTCGAATAGCTTGAGGGTGATGTGAGTAGTGCTGTGATGCCAGAGCCGCGGGAGGTGTGGGCAGAGTCATGGACACCGAGGCCATGTGTGGCGCGGGTGGAGTCGTGGGTGCCGCGTAGGATGCAGCTGATGGCATGGGCGCAGCACAGGGTGTGGTGGAGGTCGATGAAGTACACAATGAAGAAGTCGTGAAGGGTCAGGCGGTCGGACCACCCTAGGTGGTGGTCGGACCGCCAGCCACTAGTCTATGGGTGATCTGACCGCTGGAGGTCGCTATTAGACGGCCAATAGCGGCGTGACCCAGTGGCGGTGGAGGCGTGGTCGGACCGCTCGGGGCGGCGGTAGGGCCCGGTGGTGGCAGAGGCGTGGTCAGACCGCTAGTGGCAGTATGGCTCAGTGGCGGTGGGGCCGCTGTCGGACGGCATAGGGCAGCGGTTGGACCACTAGCGTCATTGTGGAATGGGAACCCGAGGGGGGGGGGGCACCTATAGCAGTACGGCCATATGAGCCACACTCCAAGAGTTATCCTGGAGAAAGGTGTCTAAATTGTTAGTTAGATGGTGCGAGACAGGGAAGGGAAAGTCTGTCTCATCAAAAACAACATGTTGGGATACGATGATGTTATTGGTGGAGAGATCGAGACACCAGTAGCCTTTGTGATTGGCAGAGTATCCGAGGAATGCATATCTGGTAGACCGGGGTGCCAATTTATGAGTGCTTGGGCAGAGAGGTTGGGATAGCAGGCGCAACCGAACACCCGTAAGTGCTCATAGGTGGGGGTGACACCGTGGAGAGCGAC
The DNA here is from genome assembly GCA_008808055.3 of Sporobolus alterniflorus. Classification (NCBI taxonomy): domain Eukaryota; kingdom Viridiplantae; phylum Streptophyta; class Magnoliopsida; order Poales; family Poaceae; genus Sporobolus; species Sporobolus alterniflorus. Next base: position 12,396 of record VSTD030000044.1, on the reverse strand, counting down.
ATAAGGGCAGGATTCACAGATCGTCTTACTAGAAAGATGGTTCAACAGATACGTGGCAGTGTGGAGCCCATCTACCCAGTAGCAAATTAGGAAAGAAGCCTAAAAGAGCAGTGAGCGAATCATATTATTTATGGTGCGAAGAGTTCTTTTGGCTTTACTGTTCTACGGAGAGGTGTCGGGGTAGGACATCCACATAACCACCCCATGAGTGGTGAAGAATGCTCGAGAGGAGGTGTTGTCGAACTCATGATCGTTGTCACACTGAACAACTCTGATGATGCGGTCAAACTGTGTGGAGACAAAGACAATTTTTTTTGGCAAGATGGAAAAGGTGTCGGATTTAACTCACAAAGGAAAAGTCCACACAAAATGGGAGCGATCATCAAGAATGAGCAGGTAGTATATGTGGCCAGAAACACTAACAACTGGAGAGGTCCACAGATCACAATGAATTAAGTTAAAAATATTATCCGCACCTGACGTAGAACTGACAAAAGACATGTGAGTATGACGACCGAGCTGGCAAGCGTGACACAGAATATTAGGATTATCATGTAGGAGAGAGGTGTGCCACAGAATATTGGATGATCGTACTACATAGCTTTGGTATATATTTATATGAGTGCCCCTGTGCAACCCTATGAGGGGCTGCGCAGGGGTTGGCGGTCTAACCGCTTGGCAGCACGGTTAGACCACGTGGGGCAGTGGCGGCCAGAGGAACCTTAACCCTGGGCGGCCCGTCTGGGAGGAATCCCTAATGGGCCGGACTAAGTCTCATGTAGAAGGTGGCCCGAACCCATATACCTATGATAAAACACATTTGCTAACAGTGGAGACTGCACTTGGCCCGCGCACATGGAGCCACAGGTATAGTAGTCATGGTGAAGAAGGCACTGGCGACTTTTTGTGCTTTCAGCATTCTTGGAGATGATGCACAGGCGCAGCCCATCTCTTGTTCATTCTGGAACTTCTATCGTTCTCTCTTCTCTGACTGAAATTATGGACGCGTATATGGATACATATAGCGAATGTTGTCAACACCAAAACTCCATCTACATTTTTCTCTTCCCTCTATTCTGACTATTATTCATGTGACGTGATCTATATTATGAAGCAAATGTTCAGAATTATTAGTTGCACTCATATGCCTGCTGCATTTCACATTGTGCCCCCTGCCCCAACACACAGACACCACGATTGATATCATTATCAAATTGAAATGATTTTTTTAATTTTTTTTCTAGATGGGTGATGTGCATCAACAATTAGGACTTAGCACCCAACACACTGACAACTTTTTTGCTTTCAGCATTCCTGGAAATAATTAATGGTGCACAACCGCAGCCACGATCTAGCCCATTATAGAACCTCTGCCATGTTGTTTTCTCACTGAAATTATGAACCTATTTGCATTTAGCTACTGATGTTCTCAATCCCTACATCCCATCTGCATTCATAGTTAACTGCTACCTCTTCCAACCAAAGGTCTCGCCAGGGGTAGAGTACCACACCACAAAATTAACGACCCATGTCCGCGGGTAAAGATAGAGGTCGATAGTATAACAGGGCGGAGCAGGAGCCAAACTTGGGAGGGCCTAGCAAGTGTTAGTGCACTTTCTTTGTTAGCAGGGGCCAAATGATTGAAAATTTAATTTCCTCTTAGGCCTTGTTCGTTTTTAATGGAAACAACCCCACTATGGTTTTAATCCTTACCTATATTTGGTGAATCCATGACAGTTATCCAATCCCCAGTTGGATTAAATTCCAAAATTTCATCGCTTTGTTTTTTTGTTGATGTAATCAATATGGATTAACTAGGCATGGATAAAGCATTGTAGTCATGGTTGGAAATTTTCCCGATGCTTAGACCTATGGTTTTTAATCCAGCTTATCCCAAGTCAAAAAAATCCAAACAATTTGGGATCCAATACAGAGCGGGTTTAAACAAACAAAAAATTGAGGCATAGATTGGGCCACAATCCAAGCCAATCCAGATCTGGATGGAGCTAACCGAACAAGGCCATAAAGATACACATGTCCAGGCAAGTTCTTGAAAAAATGATTGAAAATTTAACAAAAATCAGTGCAAATTTAATCTATCTAATGCAAAACTCTAGAGCATAGGGGGCCATGGCCCTGCCAGCTCCCTGGCTCCACCACTCGATAGTAGTATTTTCTAATCTTGGAATTACATAATTAGATCTAGTTTTGGGTGCAGTGTTGAACCCCGAACATGGTGGAAATAGGAATAGACGTGAAGGTGTAGAGGAGTGAAAGTGAGACAAATTTAATAGGTAATAAATGTATTTACCGTCCACTCAGGGATCCCAAGGGGTTCTATTTATAGGGCAGTAAGGGGGTTGATTTACATTGTTCAAACGTCCCTTACATGCCCCCCGAATGGCGTTGAGTACATGGTCACATGGTCATTATAGTCATTTATGATTTACAATTATTTCCATGTTGAGCCAATCTAGGCTGACATGTGTCCCTGTCCCGTGGCTCCATGCGATGCCTCCGGCCTCTGGCCTTCGGCGCTCAATCTTGGCTAAGCCTCCATCAACGGTGTTGGCCAACACCGGCTTTCATCTTTGACCGAGGCTCCAATACCCTGTGAAACATATGAGTGAAACTCAAGTAGATTGGTTAGACGGTGAAAATGGGAATCATTGTGAGGGCTCCACCAGTGGTTGTCCTGGAGCCTTCGTAAGTCAAGTAGTTGTCCGTGGAGTCACAGTCGCTAAGACTGAAGGTGTCCATTCTATCCCCAACGAAGCCACCAGCGCGTGGGTGAGGTCTCCTTGAGGCAACCTATCGAGGCCTTTGTCCCAGAACCCCAACATGGCGAAGCCTCTAGTGAATGGGTGAGTTCTCGTTGAGGCAACCTGGTGAGGCCTTCGGCCCTGATCCCCAACATGCAGATGATAAGAAATCTTATTTCAAAACTTGATATCATTATTGAATTTCACTACAAGAAACATGTTCCTTTTCGATGGCCACAACGTTCACTCAAGGTGGTCGATTGGTGGCGTGACTAGGCGGGGTGGTGCGTGGCTGGCTGTGGGGGAGGGCGGCGGCAGGCGGTGACACGCGGGTGACTGGGGAAAGACAACGGTGGTGAGAGGAGAGAAGGAGAGACGGGTCGGTTGTGACATGTAAATTACGTTATTTTTGATGGCCATGGTGGACTACAGCCTGCCACTGGCTGCCGAAAATAAGTTAATTTTTGACGGCCTTTTGGCGGCCGTCGAAAATAAATTAATTTTTGACGAGTTCATCTAAAGTTGTCGAAAATTAATTGGACATTGAAAATGGGTAGGTTTCCTGTAGTGTTTATGTGATGTTGTCATTGATATGGAAAATGCATTCCAGATTAATAGTTTCCCTCTCTTCACTATAGGAAAAAGCTTAACTTCCGTCAGTCAGAGGGGCCGACGATGATAAGGGGAAACCCACAAAAAGGGGTATTTTCATCGACATTCCCTTATCTTCAATAGACGAAAGTTAATGTTTTTTTCTGTCGACCACCAACGAAAGAATGCTAACTTCCATTGGCAAGCCTAGGCCAACAGAAGTTAAGGGAATTGGGTTAACTTCTGTCAGCTATGGTCAGTCGACAGAAGTTAACCTAACTCTAACTTCCGTCAGTTAACCATACACGACGGAAGTTAAGTTTATTTTTTAAAAAAATAGAAAACAGATTTACACAGGCCAATCACACACAAATCATAGAAATATATATTCATCATACAAGTCATCACAATTCACCCAAGTCTCACAATTCACACAAGTCGAGTCATCACACCACATCACAGACAATTCGCACAAGTCTTCATATAGCTCACGTGTTGTTGCCGTCACTTGGTTGGTTGGAGTGGCCGCTACTATCTCTTGGAGTGAGCTCATTCCGATGTGAACTTGATCCTCTATTGTGACCGGCTAGAGAATGGATAAACTGAATGACATAAAATGTTTCATTAACATAAAAGATTGTTATATCGATGAAAAGAGTATGAGAACCTGGTGTGCAAGGATAAATGGTTCACAAGCACTTAGCCGATCCACGTGTTTGACTTTAACCATGCCAAATTTGTTTTCTCAAGTGCCACGATTGGGATCAAACCAATCACAATTGGAGAAGACTATTTTGAGCTTCTTATTCCTGACAAAGTTATACTCAATTATGTTTTTAATGATTCTGTAGTACTTAGTCACGTGTCCTTCTTCATCAATGACCCTCGTAACCACTCCAGTATTAATTGTGGCCGCTAGAGGGTGAGAACCTTCAAAAATGATTGAACGGAAGCGATAAGTCCTAAACCCACCCAAGAGTGGGCAACAAAGCATAAATTTGTGAAGACACATGAGTCAGAATGAAATTTGGGTAGCACAACCGTGCTGTTCTCCAATTGCACGCGTGACAATGGTGTAATAGAGAACAACAGGATCCTACCACCAAAATCTCGTTCCGATTCGTGGGTCACCACAAATACTACGCTCCGTCGCCCACTCCAAGCCTGTAAAAAAATGGGACAATTTATATACATGACACATCTTTGGCAGCCAAAAACATGCTCATTTTCGGCTATGAAATCTTGTTTCAAAATTCGATATCGTTATCGAATTTTACTACAGGAAATATGCTCATTTTCGGTGGCCAAAAACTTCATTAAAGGCGGTCGGTCAGCGGCATGGCCGGGCGGGGCGGCGCGCCATCGAGCATAGGGGAGGGTGCCTGTAGGCGGTGACACATGGGTGAGTGGAGAAAGAGAGCAATGGCAGGAGAGAAAGAGAGAGGGGTCGGTCATGACATGTAAAATTACCTTATATTCAGCGGCTACCTTATTTTCGATGGCCATGTCAGACTGGGCTTGCCACTGGCCACCGAAAATCAGTTAATTTTTGGCGGCTTTTTTGTTGACAGCCAAAAATAAATTAATTTCTGGCGACTTCGACTAAAGCTGTGGAAAATTAAATTGGCCACCTAAAATGGGTAGGCTTCCTTGTAATGGGTAGTCTTCCTTGTAGTGTGTATGTGATCTTATCATTGATATCGAAAAGGCGAGCTAGGTTAACAGTGGGACTCTCTTGTTGCATAAGAATAGCACATTCGTGCTTTGGATCTCTAAATGACGAGTGCAGGAAAGGAAAAGCACATGAACCATTGCCACTCCTTTCCCGGCCTGTCCAGCATTGCTCCCACAAAAGCATAAAACTAAACCTAGGTCAAAAGGAGGAAGGAACACATAAACACTTCCTGTTATCTTTCTGTAAATCTTTCTGTTTAATGTATCTCTAACTTAAGGTACAAAGAGGTACAAATACTTGTTGGTTAAGTAAGGAATCCTCATGGATGTCGCAAGTGCAACATGCTATCTGGCACCGACAAATAAAGAAGGCTACAGACGCGGATTAAGAAACAGAGAGCACATTTTGCGTATAAAAACATTTTCCCTTGTTAAGATTAAATTTAGTGAGTAATTTGGTACACCATATCTGTTCTAGATCATTTTGAATAGGACACGGATTCAACTTTTAAGCATGTGCTTCCAAACACGATAATTGAGAAACTGATGTAACTGTGACGATAAGGGGCACTTTAAAAATCCTTCAGAAACAGGTTCGTAGATCACAAGAAAAAACCCTAATTTTTAGCAGATTATGATATAAAAATGAGTATGTTCATAGTTCTTTATGCTTACTACATAACAACATCTCCAACAAAGGTATTAAACAAGATAATATCTTGAAATATAGGGCCTAAGACTATAAAAAAACCTTTAACTATGACTCTATTTTATAAAAACTTATCAAATGATTATACGGCTCAACCTCTCGGATCCTAAATATTGCCTCGACTATTAGAGCTCTATCATCATTTTCACCTAATCGTGATTTATGTTATGACTGTTGGAAAGAATAATTTTCTTTTGGCCTCAAACTAAGAAAACTGATAGCTAAATTAAATTGTATGAACTAAATATACTACTCTTTTTTGGAGATGTTCTAAATCACAATAAACGGTCTGGTATGATTACATACTCCATATATCAACCTCCATGACCATGACGTACATTTTCATGTATTATTCTTGAACAATGTACATTCCCTGTTTACATATATGCTTATTCACTAAAACGTTTCCCTTTTTATGCATGCAAATCAAATATATACCCAAAATATCTAGTGGCAGATGTAATTTCTTGGCGTTTCTTTTGAAACCATCTCTTTCAGATCTCATTGCCAAAAAAAAAAGGAGCACTGATTCCATACGTGTCCCGGCTAGATCGTCATGGGTGCAAAGTTCGATTTGTGGTCCCATTTATACAGCCAAATATCACTTTGGTCACTCGATCAACTTTTATACATGCACATGCACCCTCTCGAAAAACTCCAACTTTTCAATTGATAAAGCATCTTTCTTACCGGTGCACCTTTAATTTGCAGCTAACCACGTGCTAGTGACGGCACAAATGGTTGAATTGGTGGAATGTGCACATGTGAATCTTCTGTACTATCAACTTTAGCTGCCAAGAACAGCTAGCAGAGAGCCCATATGACAAATAAATTATGTCATATTTAAATTGTTGTACCTCCACATCTAAAATTAAAATATGATCTTCAAACATGGCTCAAAGGCAAAGGGTTTAAAGAGAGAGATCTCCGTTAAAACGATGAACCCAAACATGGCTTCAGCGGCTAAGGCTCTCTTGGTGGCCATTTCTGTTAGGTTGAAGGTGAAAAGTTTGTAAGCTGCACCTCAAGAATAATCATCAAAATGCACGAAACGTAGGGGTGACGAAACTCCATTTTGTTATTCGCGATCCAACAGGATGCAAAATAGCATATTGTCGTCTCCAGTGCAATTCTTCTGTAGCTTTTGTTTGGGCTCCATAATGGCTCTCCTTCTAGAAGCTAAGGTTTATTGGCACGACTGATACAAAAAAAAAAGAAACTAAAAAGGTGGTTCATCTATCGCGGCAATGCACCAGTGGCATTTTGGTTTTGATCATCATTGGTTTGCTAAAAGCAATTATCTTTAGGGCAACAATGAAATATTATTCGAGTAAGTAAAGCAGAGCACTATAAGAACAGCAGAGTCATAACTTGTTCAGACCTTTACATGCGTAGGCCAACACCAATATGTTATGCGAATAGAGAAAGTACGTCAAGATAACACCAGAGCTTCGCGCAAAACTTAAGTTGGAAGGACATATTCAAATTAGTAATAACAAACTTGTGTTACATGAAATTCTTTAAGTTGGTATAATCATTTGAAAATATTTTTTAGGCCGATGGTCTCTGTGTAGAGGATTTTGATAACGTCTTAAAATTCCATCTTATACGGAGTATCATCGAAAGTTTATGTTCTCATTTCCATTTCTGCTTTGTCAAATTGTCCAGGTGATTTTGTTGTTCTGCCCACGATCCAACCCAACTAAAACATACGACACAATGAAACACAGTGGCTTCATGGGCCTTGAGGCGCACGCTTCCATCTCTTTGCTACGACCAATATTTCCCTTAAATTAATTTTCGACCAACTATGTACCTGTTATTGAGCTCAAAGTCTTAAAATTGCAAACAGTTCATTCAACCAAAACAGTGTTGACATGTGATAATTTCGCATTCACTTCATATGCTACATGAAACACGAGCATACTTTTATAGACTTTATAGCGATCACATTTTTGGAGAAAGGAGTCGGATTGGAGCAGCAGCGCAGGGATAATACGGTAAGAGAAGAATAGGAGACAATAAGTAAACAGGGGCTCTTGTGTAGATACCACTAACTTAATTGGCAAACAAGCACCGGTGACCACGCCTCTTGCAGAGTGGAGCGTTCCAGCTCAGCATAACTGCATAAGCCGAAGAACCTGCTTTTCTGGCAGTCCATGTCGTTGATGTGTGGCGTCCGGATGAACTCTCAAACGTGTCCAAGCTAAGGCATCCTTTAGGGCCCGCTTGGTTTTGCTACAAACAATCCGGATTATTGGAGAGGAATGGGAGGGATTAAATCATATACCAGTTAAAATCTCCCTCGGCTTCGTTCGGCAGCTGGTGAGGAAAAAATCGTAGGGCCGACTGGTCGACTGGGTTTGTCGGATCACCCTTGCCTCATTAATTTTGGTTATCAACACATCTCCCTCTATTTTTTTAGTAAAGTCGGCATACTAAAAAAACACTTCTGTAGCAAAATTGCTAAGGTCCCATTTATTTCTCCTAAGGGTGATGGCAACACATCGGTCTTTACTACTCAAGTGTCCTGCTATATATTTGGGTAATATTTTTTCAAATATCTACCATTAAGAGCTCTCGGAAGGTGCTCACCTGGTAACGTCTTCAACATATAAGAATTTCTAATAATTACCTTCACAATTGTATATGGTCCTTCCCAACTTGGAGATCATTTTCTGAACTTATGATCTTTGGTACCAACAGGTAGAATGGTCTTCCAAACCAGGACGCCTACTTGGAAGGATTTCAATTTTACCTTTTTATTATAAGCTCTGGCAACTCAAATCTTGTCCTTCTCAATTTCATTTAAAGCTTGCAACCTCTTGTTGATAACTTCATCAATGTTGTCCATCATTAAATCATGATAATCGATAGCGGACAACTCATTTTGCTTAGCCAACATATAGCAGCCAGATTCACTTCTACGGGTAAAATGACCTCTTGACCATAAACAAGGTCAAAATGAATGACCTTAGTAGCACCATGTCTAGATATATGGTCAGCCCATAATGCCTCGGATAGTACTTCATGCATCTCCTCAGATTATCTTCTATTTTCTTTTTTATGAGCTTGATTAAAGTCTTATTGCTTGATTCAGCTTGACCATTGGCTTGCGCATAATATCAAGAGGAATTGAGCAATTTGATCTTATACAATTCAATAAATTCTCTAACTTGACTAGATACGAATGAAGTGCCTTGATTGGTCATCAAAGCTTGAGGAATACCAATCTATGAATAATATGTTCCATAATAAACTCAATTACCTCTTTGTTTGTCATATTCTTGAGAGGAACAACTCCGGTCCATTTAGTGAAGTAATCCATAGCAACTAACACAAAGCGATGTCCCATGGAGGATGTATTTGCCAATAAAATCCAATCCCTATCCTCTAAACGGCCATAGCTTGATAATAGGATACATCATAGTAGTAGGAATCAATTGAATATTACCGAATTTCTAACATTCTTCGCATCCATTGTAGTACCAGAAACAATCGACAATCATAGTAGGTAAATAAAATCCACCTCTCCGTAGTAACAACTTCATTTTAGGAGCCAATTGATGACTACCACAAATCCCTTCATGGACTTCTCCCATAGCCACTTTAGCTTGATCTGAATCTAAGCACTTCCAAAGTAAATCATCCACAGTTAGGTGATATGACTCCCCATCCACCAATGTGAATTTGAAAGCAAACTGCCGAATTTTCCTATCAACCTTGCGACTTGGATCCTGCAAATAATCAATAATAGGTATTCTCCAATCAACAACATTGGCATTGTCATGTTCTAAATTACTAGAAGCCGAATTCTCTAAAACAGGGTTATAAGGAATAGTAGGACCGGTTAGACCAGTTGGTGTGTCAGTCAGACCGGTCTGAGCGCCATGCACACCGGGCATACCGATTGGACTACCGGTTAGACCGGTCTCTACGCCCAGAATAGATAAAGACTGATTTTGCACATGCATGGACATCGGTTTTTTGGTGATACTAAAATTCTCATTACTAACATTATAATTAGATGCTTGTTATGCCAAATCATTAGCCTTACTATTCTCATGCCTATAAATGTGGTGTATAGAAAATTCATCAAATCTAGAAATGATATCTAGGCATTTGTCAAGATAAGCATTTAGTGATCCATCTAAGCATTAATATTTTCTAGAAATTTGATGTACTACTAGCACAGAATCATCAAAAGCCTCGACATGTTTTACATCCATAGATTCTAAAATCTCTAAAACGAAAAGAAGAGCTTCATATTCGGCTTCATTATTAGTGCAAAAATACTCTAATCGGCTTGCCATATCAAAATATGCACCATTACGGGATATAAAAACAATTCCTATACCTTGCCCATCACTACAATCCGATCCATCAAAATATAGTTTCTATGGAGTAAGCAAAATGACACCGACATATAAATCATGCTCTATGTCAACCCGATGTTCAACAATAAAATCAGCAACAATTTGGCCTTTAATAGATTTCAATTACTCATAAACCAAATCATACTCAACTAAACCATAAGCCCATTTGCCAAGTCTACCACTCAAAATAGGCTGATGCAACATATGTTTAATAACATCGGGTTGTCATGCCACTATGCAAGTGCTAGATAATAAATAATGTCTCAACTTAGTGCAAGCATAATAAAGCAAAAAACATAATTTCTCAATAAATTGATACCTTGTTTTCGCGTCCAATAGTCATCGGCTCACATAAGTAATAATATGCTGCTTTCCTTCAGCTTCTTGGGTCAAAACAGCTCTGATTACATCATTTTAAGCAGCAACATATAATCATAAAGGAACTCCGCTTTGTGGCACCTTGAGAACCGGCGGTGTAGACAAATATTCCTTAATTTTCTCAAATGTCACTTGTTGCCCAACTCCCCAAATAAATTCAGCATCATTTTCAACCGAAGAATAGGAGTAAAAGCCTTTATCCTTCCTAACAAATTTGATATGAACCATCTTGAATAATTTACCTTGCCGAGGAAGCTTTGCAACTCCTTTTTACATGTAGGAGCTTTTATCTTCTTCATTGACTCCACCCATTTGGGATCTATCTCTATGCTATCCTCATGAATAATGAAACCTAAGAATTTACCAATCAATACACGAAAAGCACATTTGAGTGGATTCATCTTAAGCCCATATTGATGCATTTTCTCAAAAGCTAAACACAAATTGATCAAATGAGAATCTAAATCAGCCGATTTGACAACAATATCATCAATATACACTTATACAATAATGCCTAGAAACTCATGAAAAATTAAGTGCATAGCCCTTTGATAAGTAGCACCAGCATTTTTTAATCCAAAAGTTGTGACAACCCACTCAAACAAACCAACAAAATCAGGACATCTAAAGGCCATTTTGTACATATCCTCTTGGACCATAATTTTGATTGTAACTAGCATTACCATCAAGAAAACTAAGAACCTTATGTCCCGAAGCATCATTAATAAGCATATCGGCAATAGGCATAGGATATTCATCTTTAGGAGTAGCTCTATTGATATTTCTAAAATCAATGCACACTCTAATCTTACCAAACCCTTTCTTGTCCACCGGCACTATGTTAGAAATCCATTCGGCATAACTACAAGGCCTAATAAAATTAGCTTTTAACAACCGATCAATCTCCTCCTTGATCTGGTCATACATGAGAGGATTATAGTGCCTTGCATGTTGCTTAAAGGGTCTAAAGCCAGCTTTGATGGGAAGTCGATGCTCGACTGGATCACAGCTTAAACTCGGCATTTCTTCATAGTTCCAAGCAAAACAATCAACATACTCTCTCAAAAGGTCGATTGAATTGCTCTTATAATCAGCACTTAGATCCCTTTTTACAAAAGTTGGCCTAGGAGTAATACCATCCCCAATATCAATCTCTGCTAAAGCATCGGCCGACATAAAATATGGACCTAATTTATCTAAATCCTCCATTCCTTCTATGGCTTCACACATATCATTCTTGTTAGCTCGATAGTGTTGCGCACGCTTTTGCAACCATTCTACATTAGAAGCCATCTAACAACTAATGGCGGTCATAAAATACACATATCTACTGCATACAAGATATAGAAGATATGTGCTTATTACTAACGAGTTCCACGGGTTTTGTCGATTTAAACATTCAAGAACAACGGATGACGGAAAAGCATCATATGGACCAAAATCCATGCATATCTTTAATATATTCAAAATAAGGCATAGTCATAGATAATATGACACGAGGGGATGATGTGGCACAAAGCCCAGGCCCAACCGAGCCAAAGTGGGGCCGGCTGGCCCCACCTCCTTGCCTGCCCGCCCGCCCAAGTGTTGGCACCATTTCAATTTCTTCTTTACCAACATGTCAAGGAGAGTCGGTGCACATGCTATTCGATGCCCAAAGTCGGTGGAGGCTAACTTGGGTGGCCGACCGGTCACGTCTACGGCTGGCCGGCCAGGGTTTGGTGAGTTACCACCTCAAATCAATGGTGGAGCTCACTCAGTGTCATACCCCGTTCTGAGATAGCAGAAATGAAGCCTCCATACGTGTGCCCATGATGTTTAATTCACATGTATAGCAACAATATGATAAACAGATGCCATATTCAATAATACAGAGTACTTATTCCTTACAGAATGACCCATGGGT